>RYZW01000494.1:0-18296 GCA_004367215.1 Colletotrichum trifolii
ATAAGTAAGCTAGTTTTAGTAGGATTAAAGATATAGCCACAATATTAGCGGGATATAGTATAACTACTAGAGTATATTATAATACCTTATTATAAAGAAATTAGTATAATCAAGATAAAGAAAAAAAAAGAGGAATTTACTATTATTTATATAATATTACTAAGATTAGTAAAAATTTACTTAGGAGTAGAAATAGGGGAAGAAATAGGAATATTTTTAATATGAGAAAAAAAGAGTAGTAGGTATAGTAGTAATATAGATAAAGGCTATTTATTAAGTATAGTAGAAATAGTTATTATAATATGAGACTATAGTAGAAGACTTAGGTAATAGGATAATAGTATAGTAAAGAATAATAGTATTTCTTATTTTAGAAATAGTAATAGTAGGGAAATAATATATTTACTAAGTAAGATCAAGTTATTAATTTAGTAGCTAGTAGTATATAGCTTAGGGTCAGTAGTAAAAAGGTATAAGTTTTACGTATATTTACTTTTTCATTTTAAGTATTTATAGTAAGATTAGCTGTGATTTAATATATAGGGGTAAGCGATACTATTCTTATTTCACTTCTAATAATAGTTTAGGTAAGTAGAGATAACTATATTAGGGGGCTAGTTTTCTTTATTATCAGAATTACCTTTAATAATATAGCTACTATAGGCGTAAGTAGTAGGCTTAGAGGGGGTAAAGTAATAAGAAAGGTTATTATTAAGAAAGCTAGATCTAGTAGTAGTAGTAGTTGATATAATAATAAATAAAATATAAAAAAAGGAAAAAGGGTAAAATAGTAGTAACATAGTAGTATTATAATAGGTTTAAGATAAGAGTTATATAAAACTAGGGGAAAGAAAATAAAGCTATATATAAGAGGGAAAAAGGGGGTTTCTTAAAGATTAATAGAAAAGGGAGTATAATATAGGATTACTTAGGGTAAATATAGTATGAGTTTTATTATTAATAAGACTATTTGATATTAATAGTAGTTGAATTTTCTTATTAGTAGGATTATTTAATATTAGGAATACTTAAAGAAATTATTTTAAATAGATTATTTTTATTAGTTAAGCTAATTTAACTAGTTAGAAGTTATAGTTATATTATAAAACTATTAATATTATATATTACTATAGTAATAGGGTAGAAAAGTAATAGGAAGTATATTATAAACCTAAATTTTAAAGTTTATATAAAATATTACTATTAAAACTCTATATAACTACTACCCCTATAATCTAGTAAAAAGTTTCTTTTTAAGTATAAACTTTTTAAGTTTATTATAATACTATTTAAGTACTACTAAAGTATTTCTTATAGTTAGCTTCTAATATCTTTAATCTATTTAATTATATATTTCTCAGGAGGGAGGGCCTAATAGCTCGCTTTCTATTATAACTATTAGTAGATATATTACCCCTTAAAATATAACTTTAGCTTTCCTACCCCCCCTACTAACTATTATAGCTAGCCCCTAGTTAATCTAAAGCTAAACCCCTCATAGCTATAGTAGCTAGTATACCTGCCCCGTGTTAACCTTTTCGTAAATAACAAATAACTAATAACTCCTTCCGCGATAACCAGATATATTACCCCCTAAAGTACAACTTTAGCCCTCTTACCCCCCCTACTAACTACTATAGCTAGCCCCTAGTTAATCTAAAGCTAAACCCCTCATAGCTATAGTAGCTAGTATACCTGCCCCGCGTCAACCTTTTCAATAATAAACAACTAATAACTCCTTCTATAATAACCTTATACCCTCACGCCCTCATACCTTCACAGCCACGCACGATTCAAATATCTCAAGATATTTAATTACTACTAACTATAAATACTCTATTTAAATATTTATTATAACCTTAATATCTATAACCTTAACGTCCCTATTATAAACTAAGCCTTATTTACCCCTAGGATAAGACTTTATACTACTAATATAAAAGTTCTCTACTATTAATATAAACTAACTTACGATTTCTATATAAGTATAGCAGGACTTAGCTTACTCTTATTAGTAAATAATCTTAATATATTAATTANTACTACTAATATAAGCTAACTTATAATTTCTATATAAATATAATAGGACTCAGCCTACTCTTATTAGTAAATAATTTTAATATATTAAGTATAGCTAATATATAAATAATACTTATATAGACGCGGATATTTCTAGTATAGCTAGATAGCTTTTAAAACCCCTATAATTATAGTATTATAATACTTTAAAGTATCTAGTAACTAATATTATAGTAAAGTATTGATATTAAGGTATTATCTAATTAATACCTAGTCGCCGATATTATTAGCTCGGCGTAGTAACTCGTAGGATAGCTAGATGATTTACTACTTTTTAATTATAGTATTCGGAATAATTTTATTAAAGCCTAGTCTAATATACTGATAGTTTTAGTTATAATAGTTATAGCTAGATATCTCTATACCTATCTCATAGTTATCTTTTTACAAGTAGCTATATAGATTTCGAGGAGATTTTAATTCTATTATAAAAGTTATAGAAAAGCGATAAATTATAGAATACCTAGCTTTTATATCTTAAAATAAGTGTTCTATTCTATTCTATTTTTAAGAAGTTTAAAAAAGTTCTTAACCCTATAACTTTAGTAGTTACTTTTAGTTATATATATTAAGCCCTAACTAGTCTTAATAAAGCTTTTCCCGTATAAACTATTACTACGACGTTTTCTACTACTATAGGGTTAAATATCAGAACTAGGGGTATAATTATCTATAATAATAAATAATTTCATTACTATTTTAACTAGTTATAAGCTAGTATTAGTATGAATGCTGTTATCAGGTAAAATTTATAGATAAATCTATATATAGGGTAAAGAGCTTAGATACTATTCCAGGTATAAAGTAAAAGTAACTAAATATACTTCTCAGGAACCCTTTAAAAGAAGCTATACCTAGTAGTTAGTTTTTATTTTATTTATCCTATAAATATTACTAGTTCTCAAGAACTATAGAAAATATAGAAGAAACTTTAGATAATAAATATAGTAAGTTAATATTATAACTAATAAATATAGAAAATATATTATAAAGGGAAAATATAAATCTATATCTATTATAGTTATTCTTTAAAAATTATAGTTACATAATACTAATACTAGCTAGCTAGTAATAGCTATTACTAGCTATTAATAGTTACTAGTTGTTATTAGCTATTAGTAAGTACTACTAGCTAGTAATAATTACTATATAGTTTACGTAATCGGAAAGTATATTATTAGTAATACTATACTATAAAGTATAGGTTAATACCTGAGGCACGTACGCCTCTATACGTATACAATATATATATCTATACGCCCTATAAGTATAGGGTATATATAGCTATATACCCTTATCCCCCCTAGTAATACCTATTATTAGTTATAGCTAAGTACTATAGTATACTATAGATCTAGAGCTTTATATACCTATATATAAGTATATAACGTAATAATAATAATAACGAATACTAGACCTTTTTATACTTATATAATAAGATTATATATAGTATATATTACTCTCTAGATAAACTAATACTAATTAGTAGTTAACTTATCTATTACTACTATACTATAGATTAGTAAAGTTTTTACGTAAGAAGAAGTAATTATAACTTTTACTTAAAAATCCTAAGTAAGGTAAAAGATTATAAGTATTAACTTAGATACCTTATAAGTATTACTTTACTTTTATCCCTAGTAAAGTACTTCTAAGTTAATATACTAACTTTACTCTATAAAATACTAAAAAAGTAAATTTCACGAAAATAATACCTTTTAGTATATATTAGAGAGTATTTAGTAAATATAATACCCTTTAGAGTATTACCAAATACTATAGTATATGAGATTTATAGTATCCTATACCTCTTATATTTAAGAGATCTACATAATATCTCAAAACCCCTATCTTTTCTTGAAAATTATTCCTTTTTTTTGAAAAACCCTTTACCCCCCTATTACAATATCTAAACTACGCCCCGAATTAAATACTAAGGTAAACCCTAATATACTAATAGCTTAGGTAATTATAAATACTAAATATATAATCCCGAAGCTACTTAAGAAGTATATTAATATAGATCTCTTTAGATAATCCTTTAAGCTCGATTATAATAACTTTATATAAATAAATACTAAAGAAATTACTATTCTTATATTATTTTATACTTACTAGTATAATTCTATAAAGATATATAGCTATAAGCTCTTCGACTATTTTAAAATAGATTTCGATAATTAACTTATATTAATATAGGAATTCGTTAATAATAATATAATCAAGTATTTTGAAGACTACTTTATTAGTTATAGGGTAAATATTAAGATATTAAGAGAAAGAGTCTATTTTATATTATACTAATTTACCTAATCTAAGTATTTTAAACACTAGATTTTTAAGGAGCTTAATAAAACTAAAAAGTATTTTATAAGTTTTAAGGTAAACCTTAAAAACTATCCTAAGTACGTAGAGAACCTCTTTAATATACTTGATTTTATAATACTTTCTTGTAGTATTAAACCTAAGGCTAAAACTATAATACTTATAGTTAAAGCCTAGTTAATATCTGAAAGCTTTATACGAGAAGCCTAGTTTCTTCTATTACTTATATATAGTATATAACCTCTACTACTATTAGTAGGATTACTAATCCCCGAGTAGTATAGTATAGAGACCTTTTACTAGTAGGGGGAGTACTAAAATAATAGTAATATGTAGTATCCCTATCCTAAATATTACTCCTATATTTCCCCTATTCCCCTATTTGAAAACTTATTTACTAAGTATACTATAGATTTTATAAAGTTATATAATAAAAGTATAAAGTATAGTAGAAGTTTATATAATATTCTCGAGACTAAAATTAATATTTTTTATAATTATTATTTTAAACTTAGTATCTTATATTATATATAAACTAGAGTTTTCTCTATTATACTAAAAGATTAAATATTTAATTTTTACTTTAATAACTTTATAAATACTAGTTAAAACCTTAACTTTAACTAGATAGCTAAGTAGGTTAAGGAATACTTTAAAAATAATAAGATCTACTAGATTTACTTTTTTAACTAGTAAAATACTATTCTTAAGAATATAATAGCTAAGAACTTTAATTAAAGTAAAAAAGAAATACTTAAAATACTTATTATAAAACTTACTAACCTCTAGAAGATATTTAAAGCTAACTAGTATACTAATAAGGTTTTTTATAACTAACTTATAAATATATACTATAGTATACTAGAATACTAGTTAGTATTCTTTAGCCCTATATTAACTTCCTAGAATCTCTATAATTAGTTATACTTAGCCGTAAGTAATACTATAATATTCTAAAAGTTGTAATACCTTTAGAGCAACAGAGGCGACAGCAATATACCTAAGGAATAGTTTTAAACTAATTATATATATAATATACCTCGAAATAATACTTAAAATTATAGCTATACCCCTAGCTAATCCCTACTACCTTAGAGTAGATATTACCCCCCCCTAGCTTTAATATATCCCTATACTAATAAGAAATACTATATATATAATAAAATAGGTTACTAGTTAATAAAGTATACCCTCGAAGAGTAGTATACTTTATATAATAAATATAAGTTAACTATTAATCTAAAAGTATTCTCTCTAGTAGTATACTAGACTTTTCTTACTAAATATAAAAATATAAATAACCTCGATAATAATTTCTAAATATCCCTAAGAGATAACAAATATAAAAAACTTATTATTTAGTATTAAATATAATACAACCTCGAGGATAATACCCCTATTACCCCTATAATATCTAATACCCCTAAATAGTTCCTTATATCGTATTTTAGCGAATATCTTACTACTATAGATAGAAGCAAAATTACTCGAATCCTCTAAGATTAAATAGTACTATATACTTTTACTAAATTAAGCACTATTCCCCCTAAGATCACTAAAAATATAAATATAGCTCCTATATATACTTTTATACTCAAAAGCTATTACTTAATAATTATTTTTCAAGGAATCTTACTTAACTTAGATACTACTAGCTTCTTAACTACTAGGTATTCCTAGTTTATAGTTTTTAAATAAATAGTTAACTTTTCTATAATCCTTATACTTCTATAAAGTAAATTAGTTATAATCTACTTTAATAGTACTACCCTAATTATAATACTTAGAATAGTTAATATTCCTATACTACTTAGTATTATTATATTTTATATAATACTATATAATACCCCCTTTTTACTCTACTTTATAGATATAAATTACTTTAGTATGATATTTAATAATACATATAATAAATTATACTAAAGTAAAAAGGTTATATCTATTATTTACAAATAGGGGTATCTATAAATATTTTTTAATAAGGAGAAGATACTTACTTCTATATATTTTATAGAATTAGAGATACGGAAACTCCACTATTAATTTAAATACCTAGCTATAGTAAACTTCTACAATATCCTTACTAAAACGGGATATCTAGTTAAATATTATACTTTCGAGGCTCTTAAGTAGTATTACTACTAGTACTAGATACATAATACTACCCCCTCTTATTTTTATTTTACTATATAAGAAAACGTTAAGTTTAACTTTAAAGTTATTATTAATATTATCTATATTAATAGCTACCCTATACTCTATATTATTAATACTACTATAGTATTTAATACTACTTACTTCTTACTAAATATCTTAGCGAAAATAATATAAAAAACCCTTAAAATATACTAGATTAACTCTTACTAGAGCTTTCTAGATTTTATTATTACTAATATAGGAATAATATTTTAATCTAAAAAGTTTAGATTAGAAGTAAAAACTATAAGATTAATAGTTCGAATAATACTTATCAAAGTATATAATAGTATTAGTAAAGTTAAATATTACTATACTTTCTTCTACTAAATATATAAGATTTATCATAATAAAACCCCTATAATATCTCGAGAAATATCCTTTTAAGTAGTATATAAAGTAATTAATAATATTACTAAGCTAAATAGCCTCATACCTATATTATTTATTTTTAGCGTATATTTATACCTCATAGATAATTCTATACTTTCCCTAGATATTATTACCTATACCTATACTATTTAGAAAGTAATAGAAATAGTCTATTATACCTATACTATATATACTATTAATATAGCTTTAGTAACATATAATAGCCCTAATATCTCGTATATAATAGCCTTCCTACTTTAATCTCTTATATATATATAGTAAGAGAAATATAATTAGTAAAACCCCTTTCGCCTTATTACTACTTATAATAAGATATATATTCTTAAATTCCCTTAAAATCCTTAAGAATTTCAAATAATAACTATAAAACTATATTTTAAAAATAACTAAATACCCCTACTAGTATTATTAATAGTAATATTACTAAGTATAAGTAGCTATACTATATATATCCTAGATCTTAATACTAAAGCCCCTACTAGAAGTATAATATTACTAAAGAATATATATTCCTATAGTAATATCCTGATTTCGTCTATTATTATCCCTAAAAAGCCCTAAAATACTTATTAGATACTACAAAATACTATTATTATATATAGTAATAACTCTACTACTATTAGTAATAATCTTTTACTTCCTCGAGTTATTAGTAATACTTATTATAGATTTTTCAACTTTAAGTATTAGCTAGTTACCGCTCTAACTTAGAAGTTTAACTATAAACCTTATTTTATAGTATACTTTATAGCTAAGGAATAGTCGGATATAGCTCTTTCTTTTATTCTCTATAAAAGATTATTATTATAATACTAAACCTACTATTCGAGGAATTAATTAAAAAAGAAGTCAAGAGTATTATTACTAATAGTATTATTAAGATTATTAAGTTCAACCCTATCTTCTATAAAAATATAAAAGTTATAAGTGTTTTAAATTATATATTATTAATAAGATTAAGAATAAAGATATAAATAAAATATATAAGAAGTCGCGCCTCATAATCTAAAGCTTTAGTAATAATAGTAAATTCGAAATATTAATATAATTACTAATAATCTAATAGAGTAACTAATAGTTAATTTTAGCTATAGCCCTAGTTCTCCTCTAGTATAAAAATATAACGATATAGCTTCGAGACGTTACTTAAACCTATACCTAAGCTAAAATAGAACTTACGAGGTATATTATAACTAACTTACTATTTTACTTTAAGAAGTAATACTTTCTAGACTCTATAATAATTATTATTAAACTATTATATAGCTTTACTAAAACTAGTATTTATTAGTAAGTAACCTATTCTAAGTATTATAAAGAATAGTTATAAATAGAGATATCTATATATAACTTATACCTCCTTATCTTATACTATACTAATAATAACTTTAGCCTTATAAGTATACAAACTAATAATACTTTTAGCTTCTCTAATACTACTTTCTTATACTATAAAAATAAAGAACTCTAAAAAGCCTTATTTAAAATAAAGCTAAAGATAACCCTTATAATAACTATTCCTCTAGTATTTAATAGAAGTATCTTAAGCTTTAATAGCAATACCTTCTACCTATACTAAAAATACTAAAAGTAAAAGCTAGTATTCTTGAATACCTATACTATACTTAAAGTACTTAAGAAAGTATATATCGAATAACATATATAGGGAATATACTTTACCTTAATATACTAACCTGAAGTATTATTCAACCTCTCGCATATTATGTAAAAGTAATAAATTTTAGCTAATAACATTACTATTCTAAATAAGTATTTTAAGTAGTAAATCGAGTACTTTAATTATAGCTTTAACTTCGTACTACTTAACCTCTTAAAAATATATTTCTATATTTTCATTAATAGCTCTTTTACTAATAATACTAATTTCTTATCTTAACTAGGATTTATAATAATCCTAAGCTAAGAAATAGTAACTAGTAATAACTAGTTTAACTTCTATAATAATTTTATCTACTACTCTTCTACTAAAAATAAAAGAATTACTAGGAATATATTTACTTTAGAGATTTATACTATAATAATTAGTATAGATTTCANTTATACTATAGTAATTAGTATAGGTTTTATATATAATATTCTTTTTAATACTTGAGAAAATCCTTAAATACTAAAACTTCCCTTATATCTTAATAATTATCTATACTAACTTATACTTACTTTAGAAATACCTCGTAAAGTTTAGTATTACTAAAGAGAAGTATTTGATGATTAATATTATAGTATTAAAGTATTTATATAAATATCAAAAGCTCTATAAAATATAGTAGATTAATAAAGATAATAATATTACTAATACTTTTATAAAAGGTATACTAAACTATACTTTTAAGAGATTTATTAATTCAAACTATATAACTATTTAAATAGAGGGATAGGTAACTCGAGTAGAGTAGATAATCTAAGTATTTAGATATTATTAGGTAAGAAGTAAAAGGATTACTTTTAATACTATTTTATACTTATTATTAATACTATTTTAATAGCGTTTTTAGTATATAATTATAATATTTTTAGTACTAGCTTTTATATATAAATAGAAGTATATGAGGTATATAGTAAAAAGAAAAAGTTACTAGTATCAGTAATACTATACTATAAAGTATAAGTTAACACCTAAGGCGTATACACCTCTATACGTATATAGTATACATATCTATACGCTTTATAGGTATAGGGCATATATAGCTATATACTTTTATCCCCCCTAGTAATACCTATTGCTAGCTATAGCCGAGTACTATAGTATACTATAGATCTAGAGCCTTATATACCTACGTATAGGCATGTAATATAACAATAATAACAACGAATACTAGACCTTTTTTTACCTATATAACGAGATCACGTATAGTATACGTTACCCTCTAGATAAACTAATATATATATATATACTTACTAGTCACACTTATTTACTATAGGATTCGAACCTATTACTCTTACTATAATAATAAGAGCTAGCTAGACGTTAAACTACTATATTAAGTAAATATAGAGAATTAAATATCTATAATTTATAGTATTATTAAGAAATAGAATAAAATAGTAGTCTATACTAGGATTTATACTATATTAATTAAACTTAGATTAATTTATTATTCTTATATAACTAATTTATAAATTTAATAAAGGAATAGCTTTATAAGACCTATATATAAATCGAATAAGATTTATAATAGCTAAACTCTTCTATTTATATAGATTTATCCCTAGTACTAATATATAGATAACTATAGTTATTAATAGTATAGATAGCTAGGATATTATATAGTATTTTATAATATATTAATTACCTACTATACCTAGAATATTTACTTTTATACCAAAAATACCTATTATATTAGCTATGAAAGAAATAACGTAATAATAGTACAAAATAGTATTATTAATAAGGGATATAAGGAAAAATAAGAAAATACTAAAACTATTCTTATATATATTACTTAGAGATTTTAGAGTTTCTTAAAAAGAAATTAAAGAAGCTCAAAGCTTTAAACTACAGTTTTTCTCTAATTTTCAATAGATTCTTTAAAACTATAAAGAAAATTAAATAATTATTACCAAAACAAACAGCAAGTTTACTAAATAATAATAATAGTACTAAAATAAGTAGAAGAAGTTTATATAATATTTAATATTATAATTTCAAACCCTATTTAAATTACTAGGCTAAACGATAATGTAAAAATAACTATTAAAAAGTTATTATAATAGATAATTTAAACTATAACTCTACGAGATTTACACTATATAACTATTATAAGCCTTAACAAGAGTTATTTATAAACCCATATAGCAAAAACTACTAACTAGCTTAACTAAAACCAAGAATTATCAAACTAAACTAAAATAATAATAAACCTGTACTATTAATTAATCTAATTCCTCAAAAGATAGTTACTACTAAATTAATATCTAGTTAACTAGCTTTTACTATAATACTAAAAAATACTAAAACCTAAATACTAGTTTACTATATTTATTTCAAGAAAATCAAAGGGTAAATTTTAGTTCCTAAAGATTTCTTTCAAAAAGCATAGCTTATATATACTTAGGTTAGCTATAAATACGCCTAATTAGTTATTAAAGATTACTAGAATAACTAGTAAGTAAGAGAAACATTTATTATAATACAAGAAGAATTCGTAGATATATTTAACAAAATAGGGAATTAAAAAGTAGAAATTTAAACTTAGATTAATAGATAGAACTAATAATACATTACTAAATAATCAATAATACAGTCTAATCATAAATAGAAGAAAAATTTAATAATACTACCCAATTCATAGATATAAGTAATACTAGTTATATAAGGTAATAATATAAATATTAAAGTTATAAGTATTATAATAGAGCTTACTGATACTAAGGAAAATACTATTACTAGCTTTATTATAATTTATAATTTTATTATTTGTGGTTGGATTGAAGGTCTTTAATCTATTTAAAGTTATATACTTCTCGGGAACCCTATAAGAGAAACTATACCTAGTAGTTAGCTTTTACCTAATATATTTACTAGATACTACTAGTTCTGAGGAACTATAGAAACTACGGAGGAAACCTTGAGTAGTAAGACACGGTTAGTTAATATAATAGGTAATAAATAGGGAAAGTATAGGCCTATTTATTATAGTTATTCTTTAAGGATTATAGTTATTTAATACTAGATACTAGCTAGCTAGCTAGTAGTACTTATTACTAGCTATTAATAATTACTAGCTATTAATAGCTATTAGTAAGAGCTAGTAATAGCTAGTAGTAGTTATCATATAGTTTATATAACTAGAAAGCATATAGCTACTAGTCACGCTTACTTACTACAGGATTCGAACCTATTACTTTTGCCGTGATAGTAAGAGCTAGCTAGACATTAAACTACTATATCAAGCGGGTATAACTTTATTATAACTTACTTCTAAATTAATATTTAATTTATAAACCTGAAAAACCTAAAGTTCTAGGGGATTATTGATACTAGCTTAGTAATTAATATAATCACTAAAGGTTATATCTAGAAAATAAGTTTATTTAATAGAATAATACCTATATACTTAAAGCTATAAAATATTATAAATATTCAATATATTATAGACTTCTATAGAATAATAATAGAAAATAGCTATACTAAGGAATATTATATCCCTAATATTAGATTCTTTATTATATTTAAAAAGATAATTATAAAAGACCTAGTCCTAGGAATACTATTTATTATTAATATTCAAATAATATTTTAGTATATACTTAACTAAATTATTAATTAGATCTAATCTAAGAATATTTATTTAAATATCCCCCTATCTTTCTATATATATAACTTAACTATAAGGTTTCAAGATATCAGACTAGACTTAAGAAATTTTAACTATATTTAGTGTATACATTCTTTTTTTCTTTCTATAGAAAAAAGAACTAGGAGCTACTATTAAAAACTATAAAATAATAGCTAGTAAATAAAATATAGAAGAAAAAAGCTAGTATAAAGGATTCATATAGTATACTTAAGTTTTCAAGTAATACTAATAGTACTAAAGTTTAATATATTAGAAAATATAGAAGAGTTAATAGATAATGATCAAAAAGTAATTATAGTAGTAGATAAAACTAATAAAAGGTTTAAAGTAATTTTAGACGTTTTAATTTATAGAAGTATTAAACTAAAGACTAGAGAGACTTATAGTATTATTACTTCTCTAGGAAAATATAACTTACAATATTTATCTTATAAAAAATAATACTTTTATAGTTTTCCTAGACTTATATAATATAAATAGAAAACTCATATTAGAGATTTTAAGAAATAGAAAAGATCTTACTATAAAGGATAGGATATTCAAGAAACAAGAGATACTATTTTTAAAAAAACAAAAAATAAATAAAAAGAAGAAATAATAATAGTAAACATTTAGAATGGACTTATAAAATAATTTAATACCATATATAAGATAAAGGATAAGAAGGTTTAGCTAATAGATAATATGTTAATTAGATAGGTTAGTACTAGAGGGAAACCTAGAATAGAAACTAAAAGTATAAGAAAAAACGAAGAAAAATATTACTAATAACTTTATAACTTAATTTATAGATATAATGATACTGAAATTCTTAAACTTAACTCTAAAAGAACGTTTAATACTAATGTAATTAAGCTTTATTTTAGATAAGCTAAGTTATTTATATATTTTAGAAAAGAAATTACTAATAGAAATACTAAAAGTAAAGGAAAAAATACTAATATAGGATTTTAATTACTATAGAAAAATCTCAAGTTCTATTATATTTCTTTAAATGATTAAAACTATTCCTTATAAAATATAGTAAACTAGGTTAATCCTTATCCTAAAAAGCTTAATAAATAGTATTCTTAAGATTCTAAGAATATATATTTAGAATAATATACTAGAATATAACTATATAGCTTATAGAAATCTTTTCTTTTTAGTATAGAAGGAAAATAGTAAGATATAGCTTATTAATTTAGTAATAGAAATCAATATAATTACTATTCAAGATATAGAATTCCTTCTAGGGGTAAATGAGTTTTTAGAGGATTTTAATATATAAGTTACTATTACTATTAGATATCTTTTTAAAATATATCTAGATTCCCTAAAACCTTAAAAGTAAAAACTTAATAATGTTTAAAATTCTATTTAGACTTTTATAATATTGTATTCTTCCTATAAATAATACTAATTTAATTATATAATTTATATAAATTATGAAAAGGATCTTTTATAATTTAATTGTATACTACTATAAAGCTTTCCTAAATAATATTACAATCAAAAAGCTAATAATAACTTATAATGAAAGAATAGCCTATACTTTCCTAGTATTCATAGATATATTCTCAAGCATATTTAGAATATTAATAAAGTTCTAATAAATATTAAGTTTACTAGCTATATAATTATAGTTATAAAGTCTTAATAGGTATAATAAACTATTTTAATAGTTAAGTATATCTATAAAACCTATGAGAAATATCTAGAAACATCTAAGATTATAAAGATTAAAGAATAGAAAGATTATAATAATATATGTAAAATTAAATTATTTCTTAGGATTATAATATTTTATTAAACATAAATTGAGAATTATTCTACTATAATAGAATTACTTAGTAATTTACTAAAGAAGAACTTTCTTTTCTAATAAGAATAAGAATAGATTATTACTATAAAATAACTTAAAAATAAGTTTAATAACTTACTAATTCTTATTTTAATTAACTATAACCCTATAGATAAGTAGATATACTTAGTAGTTAATACTAGTAGTATTAGTTAGGGAAATATTCTTAGATAATTTATTAAATAGAAATAAGCTATTACTTAATTTAAGAATAACTTATTTATAAATATAGAACATAATTATAATACTATTAAAAAAGAGCTCTAAGTTATATTTAAAACTCTACAATGTTTACAAGACTACTTCTATAAATAATACTTCTTATTAGAGACTAATATAAAAACCTTTATCATATAACTTAACAGTACTACTTTTAATTTACTAGGAATACTAGTAATTTAGTAGATATTTTTGATTAAGATATTTAACTTTAAGATTAAATATATTAGTAGTATAATTAATGTAACTATTAATAAACTTTTATAGAAACTATTTAGCCTATCTAATAAAGATAATAAGTAAAGAAAAAGTAATATAGATAACTAGATTAATATATAAATATTCTCTATAAATATAACTATTAGAAGTTTTTTTGAAAAGGAAAATATATTATAAGAGATAATTAATAAATTAAAGAAGTATTTAAAATAGAAATTTTAGTAGATAGAATAAGCTAGATTAATAAGGTTTTAACTTTCCTATCTATAGTATTAGACTATTTATAGGCATAGTTAAGAGAAATAAAATAAATTACGTATTATTTATTAATATTAAAGAAGTTTCTAGGAATCGATTCTAGTTAGTTTAGAGTTTTTAAATAGCAGGCTTTAACTTTTTAACTATAAGATAAGCTATTATTTACCTATCTAATACTCTTTTATATAAATCTAAGATATATTATTAATAGGGAAGATATTAAGAAGAAGTTAATATTGATAGTATATAATAAGAGTAGATATTAAGGAAGAGAAATTATTTATAAGAGATTAGCTAATTAGTACTACCAGTTTAATATATATTAAGAAATAAAAGAAATGGTTAAGTATTACCTAGATTTCTAAAAAAGAAGAATTTATAAAATAAGAGATTTCTATAGATTTATTACTCCTTAGAAATTACTTTTTAATTATATCTACTTAGATATTTAAAATATAAGAAAATAGTATTTTATTAAAACTAAAAATATATTTATAAGCTAACTAGAAATTTAATAGTTTCTAAAACTAATTTTAAAAGTAATTATAAAGCTTTTATAAGAAGAAATTATTATATATTATAGTTTTTAAAGCATCTTTATTATAAACAGAAAACTTAAGAATAAGAAACCTTTTATTAAATTTAATAAGTAATATAAATTAAAGCGTAAAATTACCTTAGTTTAGAACCTATAAGCTAATAGAGTTATTAAAATTAGATATTAACTTATTACTTATATATTATTAGTATAGCTATAAAATAAGAATAGTAAAAACCCTGAGCTTTCTCTAATTATAGTTTTACTCATAGATTAAATAATTATATAAATATTAATAAGATTTACACTTTTCTACTTAAAGTATAGATATAAAGTAATTATACTAACTAAGATACTTATACTAATATAGAAAGTATTAGACTAAGTATTAGAAAAATTACCTAAAGAAGAGTTAAATAGAAAGATCTATATTTTTACGTAATTAGATAAAAATAGGGAAGTAGTTGTAGTAATAATTATAGATTAATATAAGAAAGTAATAGAAAGTTTTAATAGAAAAAAGGGGAATACTTTATAAAATAAATAATTAGAATTTAGTAATTTAGTTTTAGTTTACAATATTGGAAGAATAATTGATGAGTCTTCTAATAAGAAGCTTGAATATTAATAAATAAGCCTTTTATAATTTATATATAAGTATTAGAGCTTTTATTATATTAACCAGAAACTTTATAAGGGAAAAGATTACTAGAGTAATATTTAGAAGAAGTAGGTTATAGAAACTTATATAAATACTTGAAAAGTATTAAGAATTTATAAATCTAGATATTTATAGATCTAATCTAGAGAAAAGATTATCTAAAATCTTCCTAATTCAGGGAGGATATATAAGAAATAATAATAAAGAGGAAAAAAAAACCTATAATCCCTAGTAAAACTAATAATAATATTTCAGATAAGCTAATTATTTAATAAAAGAAATACTTTTTAAATATTAAGTATATAGTAGAGAAAATACTATAAGATCCTAAGTTTAAGATTTAAATTCTAGTAATAATCTTATTATTAAAAGCTTAATACTAGGATATAATAGTTTAATTAAGATAAGTATAGTATTTATTTATTTAGACATATATTTATAGACTTATTATTTAGTTGTTATACTTATTTAGATATTTTTGTTTTCCCTAAATATTTATTTTATTTCTTTTGTTTATAAGTATAAGTTTAAAAATGTTTCTAGCTAGCAAAACATAGTCTACAACTTTAGGGAAAAAAGGTACTTTACTTATTAAAATGATTTATTAACTAAAAGAAAGAAGATAAAGATAATAAATATAATATATACTTGAAAATACGTTTCTTGATTTTATTATTCTTTACTTTTCGGGAGGGGCTAATAGCTCGCTCTCTACTATAACTATTAGTAAATATATTACCCCCTGAAATATAACTTTAGCTCTTCTACCCCCCTACTAATTACTATAACTAGCCCCTAGTTAATCTAAAGCTAAACCCCTCGTAGCTATAGCTAGTATACTTACCTTATATTAACCTTTTTAATAATAAATAACTAATAACTCCTTCCACGATAACTTTATACCTTTATACTTTTATACCCTTATAGCTATATATGATTTAAATATCTCAAGATATTCAATTACTACTAACTATAAATACTCTATTTAAGAATTTATTATAACCTTAATATCTATAACCTTAATATCTCTATTATAGACTAAGCTTTACTTACCCCTAAAATAAGATTTTATACTATTAATATAAAGGTTCTCTACTACTAATATAAACCAACTTATAATCTCTATATAAGTATAGTAAGACTTAGCTTAGTTTTATTAGTAAATACTTTTAATATATTAATTAAATATAGCTAATATATAACTAATACTTATATTAATATAGATACTTCTAATATAGCTACATAACTTTCAAAACCCTATTAATTATTATATTATAATACTCTAAAATATCTAGTAATTAATATTATAATGAAGTATTAATATTAAAGATTATCTAAGTAATACCTAGTTACTAATATTATTAGCTTAGTATAGTAGCTTATAGGATAACTAGATACATTTCTTTTAAATATCTATAAACTACTTTTTAATTATAATATTCAGAACAATTTTATTAAAACCTAGTCTAATATACTAATAGCTTTAGTTATAATAATTATAACTAGATATCTCTATACTTATCTTATAGTTATTTTTTTATGACTAACTATAAAGATTTTAAAAGACTTTAGTTCTATTATAAAAATTATAGAAAAGTAATAGATTATAGAATACCTAGTTCTTATATCTCGAAATAAGTACTTTATTTTATTTTATTTTTAAGAAATTTAAAAAAGTTCTTAACCCTATAACCTTAATAGTTACTTTTAGTTATATATTTTAAACTTTAGTTAGTCTTAATAAAACTCTCCCTAATTATTACTACGAGGTTTTCTATTACTATAGAGTTAAATATTAGAACTAGGGGTATAATTATCTATAATAGAAAGTAATTTCATTACTATTTTAACTAGCTATAACCTAGTATTAGCATAAATACTATTATCTGGTAAAGTTTATAGTCAAATCTATATATAAAGTAAAGAACCTAGATACTATTCTAGGTATAGAGTAAAAGTAACCAAATTCTTTACTTTTCATTATTCCTTTTATTATTTCTCTATTAATTATAATAACTAGGTTATATTTATAAGTATACGAAATAATAATTACTTCACTCCTATTAATAGACCTAATTCTATGAATAAAAGAACTAATAATCCTTAGCTTACGAGGAAATATTACTCTTAAATCTAAGATTTATACTTCTTAATAAAGAAAAGAATACTAAATATAATAGGTAGATTATATATAAAAGAATAAACTAAGAAGGCGAAAAATATATTGGGAACCTTAAAGTCTTTTTT
>RYZW01000494.1:18303-32263 GCA_004367215.1 Colletotrichum trifolii
TTTTTATAAGTAGCTATATATATTTCGAGGAGATTTTAGTTCTATTATAAAAATTATAGAAAAGTAATAGATTATAGAATACCTAGTTCTTATATCTCGAAATAAGTACTTTATTTTATTTTATTTTTAAGAAATTTAAAAAAGTTCTTAACCCTATAACCTTAATAGTTACTTTTAGTTATATATTTTAAACTTTAGTTAGTCTTAATAAAACTCTCCCTAATTATTACTACGAGGTTTTCTATTACTATAGAGTTAAATATTAGAACTAGGGGTATAATTATCTATAATAGAAAGTAATTTCATTACTATTTTAACTAGCTATAACCTAGTATTAGCATAAATACTATTATCTGGTAAAGTTTATAGTCAAATCTATATATAAAGTAAAGAACCTAGATACTATTCTAGGTATAGAGTAAAAGTAACCAAATTCTTTACTTTTCATTATTCCTTTTATTATTTCTCTATTAATTATAATAACTAGGTTATATTTATAAGTATACGAAATAATAATTACTTCACTCCTATTAATAGACCTAATTCTATGAATAAAAGAACTAATAATCCTTAGCTTACGAGGAAATATTACTCTTAAATCTAAGATTTATACTTCTTAATAAAGAAAAGAATACTAAATATAATAGGTAGATTATATATAAAAGAATAAACTAAGAAGGCGAAAAATATATTGGGAACCTTAAAGTCTTTTTTTAATAAGAAAAACCTACTCTATATTATTATTCAAAAAAGAACATATTAATCCTATTCCCCGCTTGACGTAGTAGTTTAACGTCTAGCTAGCTCTAACTATTATAGTAAAAGTAGTAGGTTCGAATTTTGTGGCGGGCAAGTGCGACTAGTAGGTATATATTCTCTGATTACGTAAACTATATAGTAACTACTACTAGTTATCAGTACTTACTATTACTAGTTATTAATAGCTAGTAACTATTAATAACTAGCTCGTAGTAGGTATTACTAGCTAGCTAGTATTAGTATTATATAACTATGATCCTTAAAAAGTAATTGTGATTAATAGATATAGGTTTATATATACTTTCTATTTATTAGCTATTATATTAACTAACTATATTTACTGCCTGAGATTTCCTCTATTTAAATAGTTCCTTAGTACTAGTAGTATCTATAGGGTAAATAAGGTAAGAGCTGATAACTAGGTATAACTACTTTTAAAGGATTAAATAGTTCCTTAGTACTAGTAGTATCTATAGGGTAAATAAAGCAAGAGCTAATAACTAGGTATAACTACTTTTAAAAGGTCCCGGAGAAGCATATAACTTTAAATAGATCAGAGACCTTCAATACAACTAATATTAATAGTATTAATAATAGTTTTCTTAAACTCCTAAGGAATCTTAGATTTAGGATTAGGGAAGCTATTATACTTACTACTAAGATAATATATTTTATCTATATAATACAAACTAAAACTAAATCTTTTATAGGTTACTTTAAAGTTAAAAGAATAGGTATTCTAGGTTTTGTGAAAGGAATAATTAGTATAAGAGTTACTAGGTAATAAGAAATACTTAAAATATAAATTATAGACCTAGGAACTAGTTTTCTTACTATAAGTCGTATAAGTATACTCTTTATAATAACTATAGAAAATAGTATTTTAGTTACTATACTTTTAAATAAAGAAACTATAAACAGTAGCTAGGTATTAAAGTAACTTATAAACCTAGGTACTAGACTAGTAAATAATACTACTATAGATAAATATTTATCGATAAAGTATAGATATATTTTAAGTATATTCTTGAACAAGTTTATAGTTATAACGTCTTATAAAAGCTCGCTGGAAGTTTACTTATGTCTATATAGGAGGCTTAAAACTATAGACTTAATAAGTAAAATTTATTTTAGAGTATTTATTCTAAAATATCTCAAATCTAAAGAACATAAAACTAGTAAAGATTTTAGGGAATATTTTAGTTAAGATATTTAATATAAAATAGAAGGAGGAGTATATACTAAAAGCTTAGAAGGATTAATACAGACTTAATATAGTATATTATTAATAGTTTCTTAAGGGATATAGAAACTTAAATTATAAATAAAGAAAGTCTTATAAGGTTTATTAAGGAATCGTATTCTTAGAATATAAGTTATTTTACTAGGGAGAAAGTAATTGAATTGTAATATAGTAATAAAATAATTTATAAATAAAAATAAGTAATAGGAAGAGTTAAAATATATTTACTAAGGAAAAAGACTAACTAATTTAGGAGAAGAAGTTTTATTTTTATATTTTTTAGTATTAATAAGAAGCTTTTTATCTAAACGATACTACTATTTTACTTATTATTTATAATAAGAATAGTAATTTACTCCTTCTTAGATCTATAGTAACTAGGATTTACTTTTTATAAACCTATAATTATAAAAAGAAGTATTTTATCCTAAGGGATAGATCTTAGAACTTCTTTCTATATATATATATTATTATTATATATTAGATCTAGGATTTTATAGGATTTATAACTCTATATTCTTTCTTTATTATTAGTTCAATATTATAGTTTAAGTCTACGAATTATTTCTTTATAATATTTAGCTTATGAAAAATCTATTTTCCTCAAAATAATTTATTAAGTAAATTACTTGTTATAAATATTAAACTAACTCTAGTAGTAGTTATTTATAATTTCTATAGCTTTAAATAAGTAAATAAGCTTATAGTAGAATACTTCATTATATTTATTTCTTTAATCCTTAATTTCTAATTAGTAGAAAGTCTTAAATTATTATAAAATAGTTAATGTTATAAGTAATACCCAGATAGTAATAACAAAATCTTATATTTAGGAGTAACAGTTTATAATAATTAGCCTTAAAATCCCTAATCAAATATTCAACCTAACCAATCCTAGCTTTTCCTATAGATATTAATTAGAAGTATAATAATCAAGAAAACTATTATTTAGTATATTTTAAAGGATAGTTAATAAACTAGCTTTTTCAAATATTATAAGGTTTCCTAGATATCTATATCCTAGTATTATAAAATTTATTAAATTATATTAAATATAGAAAATTCTTTAATAGAAATAAATAGATTACAAGTTACTAATAAATACTTTAAGAATATATCAGACTATATAACTTCTATATCTTATTAGTATTAAATAAAAACTATAAAAGGAATACTTAGTATTATAGAGAAATATCAAGATATAACTAATTCTAGATCATTATAATATATTATAATATAAAGAAAAGTAAAGTCTAGATATATCTTATTATTAATTAAAACAAACAAAAAGTTTAGTATTCAAGATAATTAATAGTATAATAGTAATAGAAAATCACGCTATAGAGTAATAATAATACTTATAGACTTCATTGTATTAAAAGAGTTCTAAACCTCTTTTTAATTAATTACTTAGTAAACTTATATAATATATATTTAGAATAATTACTCTTAATAAATATCTATTTTTATAATACTTAATTATATAAAGATTATATTTAATACTAGATTAGTTCCTAAGAAATTTATAAGCTATAAAGCTATAAAGGTTATTTAGAAGTTATATTTTATTTATAAATTTTATTTAGATATACTAGCTAGAAAAGCTCTAGTAGTTAAATAACTTGATTTCTTTAAATAATTCTAAAACTTTCAAAATAATAATAAGAAAAATACTATAACTTACTAGACGAAAATATAAGCTAACTATAAAAACTTCCTAAGAATAAAATATATAAAACCTAAGAAGTTAAATATACTACTAAATATAGATAATAATATCCCTATACTTTTACTAAGAAGTTTAGAATTCTCTCTAGTTATAAGTAAATCTTTTTCGTAGATTTTATAAATTATTATTCTTTTATTTTTATTCTTAGTTATAAAGAAAATAAATATCTAGAATACTATTACTAAGAAGTAACTTATATAAAACCTAGTTTAAAAGTTTTCCTATACTCTAGTTAGTAATTATTTAAAAAAGAACTTAGATTATTATAATTCCCTATACTTTTACCTTAGCTTTTATAGACTTATATAAAAATGGGTTTAATTTATAAAAGCTAATCTACTTAGTATTAGTTTCCCTATTCTTAAGTATAACTAAAAGTTTACACTAAACTAGTAAAAGCTATTCTCTACTATTAATTAGTAAATAGATAAATAGATTTTAAAAAAATACTTTATTAGATATTATAGCGAAAACGTAGGACTTTTAAAACTAAGTCTAGAATAATAATAAATAGAAATTAAAGATTATATAATACTCTTGAACACTAAAAATATATTTCTACTAGAAAATCTACTAAATAACTTTAAACTTACTTCCTTACTTAAGATAAATCTATAAATAAAACTAGCTAATATCTCTAGTATCTCTAATAATACTCCTTAGCATACTTAAGAAATAATACTTATTATTAGTAAGGTTTATTAAATAAGGTAAATCTTTTCTTAAATATAAAATAGTTCTATAATACTAATATTATAATCTTGCTATACTCCTATAATAGGAATTATTAAGTTAACCTTATAGTAAACTACCCAAATAGCTATATATACTATTTAGATTCCTTATAAAGAAGTTTTAGTAACAATAACCTTATTAAAAAAGTTAATAACCTCTAAGAGTTTTATAGAAGAACTAGTATATCTAAAGATATACTTTACCTCCTATAAACCAATACTTATATAATCCCTATTAAATAATAATAAGATAAGTACTTATATAATTTAAAAACTATTAAATAGTTAAGAACTTTTGTTTATAATAGAGTTTTAGATATTCGAGAAAGTCTTTAGTATATATATAATTACTATTATAAAACCTCTAAAGTTAGCTCTTTGATTTATAGATAGTAGTTATAGATTAGTAAAATATTTAAACCTTATAAATCTAACTATAGTAAGCCTCTACCCTATCTAATTACTATAGAATAATGTTCCAAAAATATAGTAATTACGTATTATTAGACTTTATACTAATTAATCCTTATTAATATAATTAGGATTCGTAGATCTATATATTAAATAAGAAAGTAAATATATTATAGTTATATCACCCGCTTGATGTAGTAGCTTAATGTCTGGCTAGCTTTTACCGTTTTACGGCAAGAGTAATAGGTTCGAATCCTGTGGCAGGTAAGTATAACTAATAGCTATATACTTTCTAGTTATATAAACTATATAGTAACTACTACTAACTATTAGCTTTTACTATTTATTATTAATAGCTAGTAATTATGAATAGCTAGTAATTATTAATAGCTAGTAATTATTAATAGCTAGTAATAAATATTACTAGCTAGTTAGTATTAGTATTATGTAACTATAATCTTTAAAAAGTAACTATAATACATATAAAGACCTATACTTTCCCTTCATAATATACTTTCTATATTTATTAACTATTATATTAACTAACTATATTATTACTACCTAAGGTTTTCTCTATTTAAACGGTTCTTTAGAACTAGTAATATCTATAGGGTTTAACGTACCGGGTATAGCTTCCTCTAAAGGATTCCCGAGAAATATATAACTTTAAATAGATCAGAGACTTTTAATATAACTAATACAATATTATAGTTATATCTTTATTTTAATATATTGTTTATTATAAATATTTCTTTACTATTATATTATTCTTAAGTTTTACTATTTTCCCTAGTAAGGACTAGGATAAGGTTAAAATATATATTTAGATATTACTATAATAGTAATAGGCTATTTTCTATTTACTTAATAAACTTAATATAGAATATTAAATAAATACTTATAGGGATATTTAATATAATATTTAGTAGGTTTAATATATTAATAAGTTTATATTTAGAAAATATTTAATTAAATTTCTTATTTAGTTAATTCATTTTAATAAAGTATAGTAATAACTATACTTTATTCCTAACTTAGAATCTTTTAGTTATTTATTAAACTCTATTTATACTTATCTTATTATATTATTATATATATATTATTACTATTTAAACTATAGTAATATTTTTTTTGAAGTAAGAAAGGAAAACTAAAGCTTTTCCTAAGTATCACAGACCTAAACCTTAAGGCTTATATAAGATATTACTATTAAAGCTCCGCATAACTACTATCCCTATAATCTAGTAAAGAGTTTTTATTCTAAGTATAAACTCTTCAAATTCATTATAATATTATTAAAATACTACTAAAATACCTCTTATAGCTAGCTTCTAATATTAATAAACTTCCTACTTAGATTTAACTTAACAACAAATAATACATACTAAAAGAAATAGAAAACAACAGAAAAATAACAGTAAATACTACTAATCCAGAACCCTCTATAAAACTTCTAATAGACTAATAGTAGACTAACCTAGTAAATAATAAAAACTAATCCTTTTAAAATACCCTCGCGAAACTCTAAATAAATCATAACTTAACCCTACAAATATTACAAATACTTAACCCAAAACAAAAACTACTCCTTATTAGTATCCCTTTTAATAGTAATACTTTCTATTTTCCTATATAGCGGATAATTATATAATATAAATTAGAAATTAATTAAACCTTTATTAAAAAACCTAAACGTTTCTAGTAATACTTATAAACTAGCTTATTACCTAAAATCTAAATATAAGTTAGTAATTTTTATATTATATAAAAGCTATAGTATAATTAGGATATTAATATATTCCTCTAATACTTTACTAAGTACTATAAAAACCCCTATTATAATACTTAAGCCTTTAAGAAAATTTACTATTTCTATTAAAAACCTAAATAAATATTTACTAAATTCTTTATTAAATTTAAATTAACTATAAGATAAATAAAAAGGTATAACTAAGTAGGGGATATTAAGCTTAACTACCTCTATCAAGTTCTCTTTTACTAAATTCAGATAACTACTATTAACTATAATATTAGTTAAATAAACTATTATACTACTATCTAGTACTACTATATAATTATAATAGACCTCAAAATCCTTAATATAAAATTATAATACTATAGATAACTATAATCCTTTCCCTAGTTAGAACTAATAATTAATTAGAATAGGGATATATAAATAATAAATATAGGGGTAACTTATACTATTCTAGTATTAATATAATACTACTATATTACTACCCCTTAATACTATAAAAAGTTAAATAAATATATTATTATAACTAGTAAACCCTAGTTAGCTCCTTCTACTAAAATATATAAAACCTATTAGGTAAACTCTACAATTATCCAAGTATATATATAAGCTAGTACTTATATATATTATAGTACTAAAGATTATTTTATCGTAGAATATAAACTATAACCTATTTACTTACTAGTAACTTCTAATACTAATATTTAAACCTTATAATTAGATAAAAGGATTATAGATAATAAAGAAAAAACCTAATTTCCTAGAAAAAGCTCCCTAAAAAGCAATTTAATATAACTACTAAAACTAATACTATAATAATAAATAAAACTAGAAAAATATAAAGACAAATAAATAAACTACTTTTCTTAATCTCTATATTAATAAATAATAAATATTTTATCTCTATCTAAATTAATAGTAATTATAATTATTATAAAACAATTAGTAAAGAGTTTACAAAATAATAAAACTTTATATTTATTATATTACTATAACTATACTAGTTAAATACTATTTTAAATATTAACTAAGAAATTTATATTCTTAAAATAGTTAGAATATAAATTAACCTTAATAGTTAAATATTAGAAACCTTATTCTATATAATCCTAAAAATAATATATTTAATTATCCTTAAGAAACTATAGTTATAATACTAATAAGTTATTTTAAACTTTATAAAAAATAAAATATAAATAGATTTAGTTAATAGTTTAACTATCTAAGTTATTAGTAATATACTAAAAAGACATATATAGATAAATTTATAAACCCTATTAAGTTACTAGCTATAATATCTTCTAGTTTAGAAGAAAAGGGATATAAGTAGTTAGTGACTAGTTTAATATAAATTAATATAATCCTAGTAACTATATTATTTATAACTTCAGAATAGCTATTACTTATTTTACTAGCTATTTATATTTCTTTTATAAACTTTTTTAATAAAGAAAAAACCTCTAGTTTTCCTTTATATAAAAAATCCCTTAATTACTATATTTATTTAAAGAAAAACCTAGATAGAACTAAACTAGACTTACTATAAAGACTACTATATAATATACTAAAATAATACCTCCTCGAAATCTAATACTAGATCANCCTTAGAATAGCTACTATTTATTCTACTAGCTACTTATATTTCTCTTATAGACCTATTTAATAAAGATAAAATTTCTAGTTTCTTATTTTATAGGGGATCCTTTAACTATTATATTTACCTACAAAAGAATTTAGATAGAACTAAACTAGACTTATTATAAAGACTATTTTCTAATATACTAAAAAAATACTTCTCTAAGGTTTAATACTAAAGAATAGTTTTAATAGATAAAAGTTAGATCTAGGTTAACTTATTTATAGCTAAAATATCTATTTTCTTTATTAAGAACTTTAGGGGGAAATAATAGTTTTATATAGATTATTATACCTTTAATACTATTAATACTTATAACTATTACTTTTTATTACTAATTAAAGAAATACTATAATTATTATTTAAAGTAATATAGTTTATAAAAGTTAATATTCGTATAGTTTTCTATAAGACTCATATTATAGAAAGAGATAAGTATAAAATTACTTTTTAGACCTATTTTAGTTTATTTAAATAGTTTATTACTTTTTTTAAATTAATAAGTATACTTATAATATTCTAATATTATATTAATAATATACTTTAAAGTATTCTTAATNATCCTTAATAACTTTATTATAACCTATTTAGATAGTATCCTTATCTATAATTATAAATCAAAACGCAACTATAAAAATAAAATTAAATAAATCTTTAAATAACTACAAAAGGCTAAATTATACTTAAACTTAGAGAAATACGAATTTTTAGTAAAATAGATAAAATATCTAGGATTTATTATCAAGGTAAGGAAAAATATCTACTATAACCCCAAAAAAGTTAAAACTATCTAAAAATAAGAAGTTCCTAAGAATATCCGTAATATCTAAAACTTCCTTAATTTCGCGAACTTTTACTATAACTTAGTTAACTATTTCTCTAACTTAATAAAACCCCTTATATAACTAATATAAAAACAAATACTATTTTACTAGAATACTATATACTAGTAAGTATTTAAAGAACTTAAGCTTATATTTATCTCAGAACTAGTTATAGCTTAATAGGATCTAGAGTAATATATAGTAGTAGAAGTAAATTATTTAGGGGTAGTATTAAATAGTTATTTCTTATAAGAGAATAAGGATAATTTACTATAGCTAATTACTTATTATTTAGCTAGACTTATACTAACCTAGTAAAACTATACTATTTATAATAAAGAACTACTAATAGTAATATTATACCTAAAAATATAGTTAGTAGAATTATAAAATATAGTAAAACTATTTATTATTTGTTCTAACTATAAAACCTTAATATACTTTATAAATATAAAATTTATTTTAGAATAATAATCTAAATAAATAGGAACCTTATTAGAGTTTAGTTTTATTTTAAAACATTACCTAAGTTATTTTACTAAGTATCTTAATATTCTTTCTTAATAGGGTTAAAGTAATATAATAAAACTAAAACTTATAGAATAAATCCTCTAGCTTCTCTAAATTAATTATAGAGATAAAAAGAAACCTTTTTTAGTATTCCTAATCTTTAATATATAAATAGAGGGGAATTAGAAAAAAACTATATAAGTAGGGGATAACTACTAATATATTACTAGTAAATTACTAGATAGATATACTATATTCTAAAGTACTATATTACTATTACTATAAAACTAGGTAATTATAATAATACTAGTATATAAAATTCACCTAGATACTATTTACTAAATAAGGAGGATATTCTTATTAGAAGTTTTAATATAAATATAAATAACTAATTATATAATAAGAAATAATGGTACTCTATTCTACTAAAACTAGGTCTAGGTCCTTAAATATAAACTACTAGAGACTATGATCCTCTAAATAATCTATAGCTTTTTAGTCTTAAATTACCTTAGTATTAATTTAATATTTATATTCTTTTTATAAAACTAGTATTAAAATAGTATAATAAAGGATATTAAATGTTTTATATAAGTATATAATATCTACTGGTACTTATATAAAAAATAGTAGTACTACTAGAATCTACTATAACCCCTCCTAATTCCTAATTAATTCTAGTTATAAATTTCTATTAACTTTATAATAGAATTACTATTTACTATAAAACAAAACCTAAGATTCCTCATAATAATTATAGACTAGTTATCGAAATACATCTAATTAGAAACTATAATATCTATGACTACTAAAACCTATATAAAGAGTTCTAAAATACCTAGTAGTAGTTCTATAACTTCCCTATATTAATTATTACTAACTATAACTTAGACTAGGCTAATACTTTCTAGATAATATTATACTAGTTAATAGGGGTATAATAGCTTTTATTAATATTATCCTATCCCTAGATGAATAATAGGATAGAGAAAGTAATACCTAAGATTTAAGTTTTCCTATAAATATATATTACCTTTTTATAATTAAACTAGCTAGCTTATTTTACTACTTATTAACTAGTATTAAATAGTAAAAACTTTTTAGTAACTAGGGTAAGCCTAAATAGACTCCTAAATAAGTTTAATATTATACCTATCCTATACTCCTAAATACCAGAGTAAACTATATATTGTAGCTTAGAATGAACCTTAGCTTTTCTATCTTACCTTAAGGATAATATTACTATAACTTGAATAGTAATAATATATACGTAATAATATAATAAAATAAATATAAATAGAATATAATAAATAACTAAAAAGTTCTAAGTTAGGGATAAAATATAGCTATTACTATACTATACTAAAATAAATTAGCTAAGTAATAAACTTAACTAAGTACTTTCTAAATATAAAGTTATTAATATACTAAACTTAGTAAACATTATATTAGATATCCCTATAAACATCTACTTAATATTCTATATTAACCTTATTAAATAAGTAAGAAATAGCTTATTACTATTATAATAATATATAAACATATAACCTCATCCTATCCTAATCCCTACTAGAAAGAATTATAAACCCTAAGAAAAGTATAATATTAAAAAGATATTAGTAGTAAAAACATATTAGGGTAAAGATATAATTATAATATATTAGTTAAATAGAAAGATCATAATGCCCTAAAATAAGAAGCCTTAGAAAACCTTACTAATAATAAAACTATAATATAATTTAAGTTATAGTATAGGGATATTAGAAAGAATAATAACTTAATATTAATTTACTAATAATGAAAACCTATATAAGCTATAAATTAAATAATATAATAACCCCTAGGAAATATATATAATTCGCTATTAGACTTACCCCTAAAATACTAAATAAATAAATTAAGTAAAAAGGTTAGTATTATCCTTATACCCCTAGAATTCCTCCTCTCCCTAGTTATTATCCTCCTCTTCCTCCTCTTTATTATTAGTAATAGTGATAAGTAATACCTATTTATAAATAAAGTATTATTAGTACTAGGTAAAAATAGTAATTATATAGTAATAGTGGATAAGTAAACTAACCTTAGTAAAGCTAAAGATATAGCTATAATATTAGTAAAGTATAGTATAATCATAAGAACATATTAGAATACTTTACTATAAAGAATTAGTATAATAAAAATAGAGAAAGAGAGGAAGAGAAACTTACTATTATTTATATAATACTACTAAAGCTAGTAATAACTTACTTAGGAATAAAAATAGAAGTAGAAGCAGGAATACTTTTAACGCGGGAAAACAGAATAGTAGGCGTAGTAATAATACAGGTAAAGGCTTCCTATTAAGCATAATAGAAGTAATGATTATGATATTAAACTATAGTAGAACGCTTAGGTAAGAGGATAGTAGTATAATAAAGCGTAACTTTACCTTCTACCTTAGAAGTAATAATAGTAAGGGAAATAATATATTTACTAATTATAATTAAATAATCAACTTAGCAGCTAGTAATATATAACTTAAAGCTAGTAGCAAAAAAGTTCAAGCTTTATTTATACCTACTTTTTAATTTTAAGTATTCGTAGTAAGATGAACTACAACCTAATATATAAGAATAAGTAATACTACTTCTATTTTAGTTTTAATAATAATTTAGGTAAATAGAGATAACCATATTAGGGGACTAAATCTCCTCATTATCAGAATTACCTTTAATAATATAGCTATTATAAGCATAAGTAATAAGCTTAGAAAAGGTATAATAATAAGAGGAGTTATTATCAGGAAAGCTAGATCTAGTAATAGTAATAGTTAATGAAATAATCAATAAAATGCAAAGAAAGGAAAAGGAGTAAAAAAGCGGCGAAATAGTAATATTATAGTAAATACGAGATAGGAGTTATTTAAAACTAGAGGAAAGAAAGTAAAGCTATGTATAGAAGAAAAAAGAGGCTTCTTATAGATTAATAGAAGAAGGAGTATAGTGTAGGATTACTTAAAGTAAATATAAAATAAACTTTGTTATTAGTAAAGCTATTTAATATTAATAGTAACTGAATTTTTGTATTAGTAAAACTATCTAATATTAGTAATACTTAAGGTAATTATCTTAGATAGATTTTTCTTATTAGTTAGGCTAACTTAAGTAATCAGAAATTATAATTATATTATAAAACTATTAATATTATATATTACTATAATAATAGGGCAGAAAGGTAATAAAAAGCATATTATAAACCTAAGCCTTAAGGCTTATATAGAATATTACTATCAAAGCTCTATATAATTACTACCTCTATAGTCTAGTAAGAAGTTTTCACCTTAAGTATAAACTATTTAAATTTATTATAATACTATTAAAGCACTACTAAAGTACCTCTTATAGCCAGCCTCTAACAAAGTNACTCTTCAAATTCATCATAATATCATTAAAATACTACTAAAGTACCTCTTATAGCTAGCTTCTAATACTAAGCTAGAATATATAGTTTATTCTACTATTTAGGAATATAAGATATATATAATATTAAACCTATTTAGGAGCTTGTTTAGGTTTATTTTAGTTACTAAAAATCCTTATTATTTACTACTAATTAGTAAATAATAATATAAACTAGCTAGTCTAGTTACAAGAAAGTAATATATATTTATAGGGAAATCTAAATCTTAAGTATTATTTTTTCTATTCTATTATTTATCTAAAGGTAGAATAATATTAATAATACCTATTATACTTCTATTAACTAGTATAATATTATATACAAAATACTAATTTAGTCTAAACTATAATTAGTAATAATTAATATAAAGAAACTATAGAACTACTACTAAGTATCCTAGAACGTTTCTAAACAAGTTTTAATAGTTATAAATATTATAGTTTCTAATTAGAAATATTTTAATAAGTAATCTATAATTATTATCAAGAATTTGAAATCTCCTTTTATAATAAATAATAGTTCTATTATAAAGTTAATAGAAATTTATAATTAGAATTTATTAGCGATTAGTAGAGGTTACAGTAAATTCTAGTAATACTATTAACTTTTATACGAATACTAGTAGATATTATATATTTATATAATATAATTAATATTCTTTAATATACTATCTTAATACTAATCCTATAAGGGTACTATAAGTATTAAACTAATATTATAATAGTTTAGGATTAAGGAATTATAGATTATTTAGAGGATTATAATTATTAGTAGTTTATATTTAAGGATTTAGATTTAATCTTAATAGAGTAAAGTACTATTACTTTTTATTATATAATTAATTATTTATATTTATATTAGGGTTTCTCGGATGAATATCCTTATTATTTAGTAGATAATTTCTAGGTAAACTTTATATA
>RYZW01000495.1:5547-20010 GCA_004367215.1 Colletotrichum trifolii
AAGAAGTTCAAAAAGGTTCTTAACCCTATAACCTTAGTAGTTACTTTTAGCTATATATATTAAGCCTTAGCTAGTCTTGATAAAGCTCTCCCTATATAAACTATTACTACGAAGTCTTCTACTGCTATAGGGTTGAATATTAGAACTAGGGGTATAATTGTCTATAACAATAGGTAATTTTATTACTATTTTAACTAGTTATAAGCCAGCATTAGTATAAATACTATTATTAAGTAAAATTTATAGATGAATTTATATATAGGGTAAAGAGCTTAGATACTATTCTAAGTATAAAGCAAAAGTAACTAAATACTATATTTAGTATAGATATCGTAAACCTCTTCTATTACTTTCTATATAATATAAATATAAGTAATAATATCTAGGGAAAAAATAGAGTTATCTATAAAGTATAGGTATATACTAAAGACGAGTAGTATAGATATAAGGCTATCTAGGCTAGTAGTATTATTAATTACTTTTTATACTACTTAAAAGGATACCTCTTAAGTTATTATAGAGATTTTTCTGCAATAAATCTTATATATTTAATAGAGGAGGGTATAGTATTATTTCACTTTACTAGTGTTATTATATATTTTGATTAGTATTAATAAGATTATTAATCCTATAGCTTTTACTTCTAATCTGAATTCTTTAGATTAAAAGATTATTCTAATATTAGTAGTAATAAATTCTAGAAAGCTTTAGTAAGAGTTAATTTAGTATACTTTAAAGGTTTTCTATATTACCTTTACTAAGATATTTAGTAGAAAACAAGTAGTATAATATACTATAGTAGTATCTATAATATAAAGTATAGGGTAACCATTAATATAAATAATATTAATAATAACTTTAAAGTTAAATTTAATATTCTTCTATATAATAAAGTAAAAGTAGGAAAAGGTAGTATTATATATCTAGTACTAGTAGTAGTATTACTTAAAAGTTTCGAAGGCGTAGTATTTAACTAGATATGCTGTTTTAGTAAAGATATTATAGAAGTATACTATAGCTAAGTATCTAACTTAATAGTAGAGTTTCTATATCCCTAATTCTATAAAGTATATAAAAATAAGTATTTTCTTTTTATCGAGGAGTACTTATGAATACCCTTATTTTTAAATAATAAGTATAATCCTTTATTTTTAGTACAACTAGTTATATATATTATCAAATATTATACTAAAACAATCTATATCTGTAAGGTAGAATAAGAAAGAAGTATTATATAGTATTATATAAAATATAGTACTACTAAATAGTATAAAAACGTTAACTATTCTAAATATTATAATTAGGGTAGTACTACTAAAGTAGATTATAGCTAGTTTATTTTATAGAAGTATAAAGATTATAGAAAAGTTAACTATCTACTTAAAAGCTATAAACTTAGAATACTTAATAGTTAAGAAACTAGTAATACTTAAGTTAGGTAAAATCTTTTGAAAAATAGTAGTTAAGTAATAGTTCTTAAATATAAGTATATATATAACAGTTATAACTATATTCTTAGTAATATTATTATTAAAGATATTTGTTTTAATAAAGATAGATAATACTACCTGATTTTAGAAGATATTAGTAATTCTATTTCTATTCAGGGTAATAGAATACTTATTAAAACATAATATCGAGAATATCCTAGGGGTAATAGACGTTTTAGGGGTAGTAGGAGTATAATCCTCGAAGTTATACTATATCTAGTACTAAGTAATAAGTTCCTTATACGTATTATTTCTTATACATATTTGAATGTTATTATTAAGGCTATTAATATTTTTATATTTAGCGAGAAAAGTCTAGTATACTACTATAACATATATCTTTAGATTACTAGCTAACTTATATTAATTATATAAAATATACTATTCCTTGAGGGTATACTTTATAGACTAATAATTTATTTTATTATATATATATTACTTCTTATTATTATAAGTATATATAAAAGTTTAGGGAAAGTAATACTTGCCTTAAAGTAATTAGAAGTAGTTATAAGTATAGTTATAACTTTAAATATTATTATAAAGTATATTATATATATAGTTGGTTTAAAATTATTCCTTAAGTATATTACTATTATCTCTATTACTTTAGAAGTATTATAACTTTTAGAATATTATAGTATTACCTATAGCTAAGTATAACTAGTTATAGAAATTCTAGGAAGTTAGTATAAAGCTAAAGAGTACTAACTAGTATTCTAGTATATTATACTATAAACTTATAAGTTAGTTATAGAAAGCTTTATTAGTATACTAGTTAGCCCTAAATACTTTATAAAGGTTAGTAAGTTTTATAATAAGTATCTCAAATACTTCCTTTTTATTCTAATTAAGGTTCTTAGCTATTATATTTCTAAAAGTAATACTTTATTAATTAGAAAAGTAAATCTAATAAATCCTATTATTTTTAAAGTATTCCTGAGTATATATAACTATCTAATCGAACTATCAGTTTTAGCTAAAATATATAAGGTATTTAAAGTAGAAATTAAGGACTTAATCTTTTAGTATAATTAAGAAGACTCATATTTATATATAGTATAAAATATTAAGTTTGAAATAATAGTTACAGAAAATATAGATTTTAGTTTTAAGAATATTATAGAAGACTTTACTAGACTTTTTATTTTTATTATATAATTCTGTGAAATCTCTACTATACTTAGTAGATAGGTTTTTAAAAAGGGGAGTAAAGGAGGGGTATAAGGGATATTTAGGTTATTAAGGTTATTATATATTATTATTATCTCGGTATACCTCTTATTAGTAAGAAAGCTTTATACTATATAGTTTAAAGATTAGTAGTCTTACTAGTAGTAGTAGAAGTTATATACTATATATAAATAGTAGTATAAGCTAGGTATTTCGTATAAGGGTTTTAGATATTAACTAGGTTTTAGCTATAAGTATTGCTATTTTAACTTTAGTTTTAGTAGTATGGAGAGGTATCTCGAGGTTATTTTCTACTTGAAAGAGATTATTAAACTACTTAGAATAGTCTTTAAAGTTAACCTCAAATCTTAAGATAAGTCTTTTATTTTATTAAGTTTTTTAAAGATCTAATAAACAAAAAACTTATATTTAGCAAGTTAGTATAATATAGTATAAGTCTTCTCTCCTTTTATATTATTTCTAACTCTATAATTAATAAAGTATTCTTAAAAGTAGTAGTAGATGATATATTTATTGATAAGTTACTATGTTAATATAGGTTGTTTATCAAAATCTATTTTAAAATAATTAAAAAGCCTATAGTTATAGATCTTTAGGAAATTATATTCATAGATATAAAATACTATAATAGTAGTAGTATCTTTGGTATTTATATCTATAAGTTTACTATAGTTAAGAGTAAAGAGCTTTCAAAAAAGATCTATATTAATATATAGTTTAAGTCTTTCTAGGATTAAGTAATTACTGCTTCGGATTACCTGATCTAGTATTATACTGGGGTTTGATTTAGTATTTAATTTAGGGCGTAGTTTAGATATATTAATAAGGGGTATAGGGTTTTTAAAAAGGGGATAAGTTTCGAGAAAGCATAAAGGTTTTGAGATACTATATAGGTTTCTTAAGTAGAAGAGGTATAAGATATTATAAGTCTTATATATTATAAAAGTCTAGTAATATTTTAAAAAGTTATTATAATTGCTAAATGTTGTCTAGTATATACCAAAAAGTATTATTTAATAAGTTTATTGTTTTAGTATTTTATAAAGTAAAATTAGTATATTAATTTAGAGGTATTTTACTAGGGAGAAAAGTGAAGGTCATATCTATAAAATATTTAAATTAATACTTATAATCTTTCGCCTTATATAGGTTTTAGGTAAAGGGTTCATAATTACTTCTTTTCGCGTGAAAACTTTACTAATCTATAGTATAGTAGTAATAGATAAGTTAATTACTAATTAGTATTAGTTTATTTATAAAGGATGATTATATACTATACGTAATCTTATTATATAGGTATAAAAGGTTTCTGGTATTTATTATTATTATTACTATATTATATACCTATATATAGCTATGTAAAGCTCTAGATCTATAATATAGTAGTTACTTATTAACTACTAAATTATAAGGCTATAGCTAGTAATAGGTATTACTAGTAAAGTATAGAGGTATATAGCTATATATATTTCAGGTATATAGCTATATATACTATATATATGTAGAGGCGTATATACTATACGTGGTAGTATATACTATATAGTATAGCGTTACCGATAAAATACTTCATTATAACAGAAATTACTAAAAATATAGCTTTAGAAGTAGTAAAATACTATCTATGAAGTTTAAGTAGTTTATTATACCTTTCTTATTATTAGAGTATTTTAAGTTTATAATCTTATGATTCTACTAGTTTATTTATTAATCAAGCTTTATATATAGAATTATGGTTCTATAATTTGTAGAAATTCAGATTTCATATTTCTAGATAAGGCTTTCTTATTTATTATAGAAGTTATACAATATTTTACTGAGGTTTTATAATATAGTAAGATGAACTATACTATTTTGAATATTGTAGTAGAAGCTTTTATTATTACTTCGAATATTTGAAGTAATAAGAGATGTTTTTAGGATTTAGATAAACCCCTATAGCATCTAAAGTATAAGCTAAGCTATTTACTAGTATATTATTAATATATATATTTTTAGTTACTTCATAAAAACTAAGTACTAGATACTTTAACTAAAGAGAAAATTAAATAGTTATTTATTTTAGATCTAGATTTCCTAAGAAAAGTTTAGAGCTTTTTTTGGTTACTTTTGCTTTGTACCTGGAATGGTATCTAAGCTCTTTACCCTATATATAGATTTAACTATAGATTTTACCCGATAATAGTATTCGTACTAATATTAGCTTACAACTAGTTAAAATAGTAATGAAATTACTTATTATTATAGATAATTATACCCCTAATTCTAATATTTAACTTTATAATAGTAAAAAGCCTTATAGTAATAGTTGGGGAGAGTTTTATTAAGACTAGGGTTTAGTATATATAACTAAAAGTAACTACTAAGGTTATAAAGTTAAGAACTTATTTAAACCTTTTGAGAATAGAATAAAATAAAGCATTTATTTCGAGATATCAGAACTAGGTATTCCGTAATTTATTACTCTTCTATAATCTTTATAATAGAACTAAAATCTCCTCGAAATCTATATAGCTATTTATTGAAAGATAACTATAAGATAAGTATAGCCATATCTAGCTATAACTATTATAACTAAGATTATTAGTATATCAAATTAAGTTTTAATAAAGTTATTCTAAATACTATAATTAAAAAGTAATTTAAAGATATTTGAAAGGGAATTATTTAGCTATCCTATAAACTGCTATACTAAACTAATAATATGAGTAACTAAGTATTAATTACATAATATCTTAACATTAATACCCTATTATTTAGTTAATTTTACTTTATACTTAGAATAGTATTTAAGCTCTTTACCCTATATATAGATTTTACTATATATTTTACCCGATAATAGGATTCATACTAATACTAGCTTATGACTAGTTAAAATAGTAATGAAATTACTTATTATTATAGATAATTATACCCCTAGTTCGAATATTTAACTTTATAGTAGTAGAAGACCTCGTAGTAACAGTTAGGGTGAGTTTTATTAAAACTAGCTAAGGTCTAATATATAGCTAAAAATAACTATTAAAGGTATAAGGTTATAGGGTTAAGAACTTTTTGAAACTTCTTAAAGATAGAATAAAATAGAATACCTTTTTCGAGATATAAGAACTAGGTATTCTATAATTTATTACTTTTCTATAATTTCTATAATAGAACTAAAATTTCCTCGAAATCTATATAGCTACTTATAAAAAGATAACTATAAGATAGGTATAGAAATATCTAGCTATAACTATTATAATTAAAGCTATTAGTATATTAGACTAGGTTTTAATGAAATTATTCCGAATACTATAATTAAATCTATTACTCTTCTATAACTTTTATAATAGAATTGAAATCTCCTCGAAATCTATATAGCTACTTATAAAAAGATAACTATAAGATAGGTATAGAAATATCTAGCTATAACTATTATAATTAAGGTTATTAGTATATTAAATTAGGTCTTAAGAAAATTATTCTAAATACTATAATTAAAAAGTAATTTATAGATATTTAAAAGAAAATTATCTAATTATTTTATAAATTACTATACTAAGCTAATAATATTAGTAACTAAGTATTAATTAGATAATGTCTTAATATTAATACTTTATTATAATATTAATTACTAGATATTTTAGAGTATTATAATACTATAATTATAAGGGTTTTAAAAGTTATCTAGTTATATTAGAGGTATTTGTATTTATATAAGTATTATTTATATACTAATTATACTTGATTAATATACTAAAGTTATTTACTAATAAGAGTAAGCTAAGTCCTATTATATTTCTATAGAGATTATAAGTTAGTTTATATNTATTAGTAGTAGAGAACTTTCGTTATTAGTAGTATAAAGTCTTGTCTTAGGGGTAAGTAGAGTTTAGTCTATAATAGGGATATTAAGGTTGCGGATATCGAGGTTATAATAAACGTTTAAATAGAGTGCTTATAATTAATAGTAATTGAATATTTCGAGATATTTGAATTATATATAGTTATGAGGGTATACGGGTATAAAGATATGAGGGTATAAGGGTATAAAGCTATTATAGAAGGAGTTATTAGTTATTTATTATTAAAAAAGTTAACGCGGGGCAGGTATGCTAGCTACTATAGCTATGAGGGGTTCAGCCTTGGATTAACTAGGGGCTAGCTATAGTAGTTAGTAGGGGGGGTAGGAAGGCTAAAGTTGTACTTTAGGGGGTAATATGTCTACTAATAGTCGTNATTTAGATATAAATTGATCTTACTATTAATAATAGCTTTCTAATACTTATTTAAATAAAACTTCTTAATAAAAATAATATATCCTTTTAATCTCTCCTAAGAATTCTAAAATATTGATATATTTAGAATAATTTAATTATATAATAATAGATTAGAAATAAATATAAGAAACTCCTTAAGAAAACTAATTTAAATATCTCTAGTCTAGTATAATATTATAAGTAATATATTATCTATTTCTAAGTAATTATATATATTATCCTAGAGATCTAAAGAACTCTTATAATTAAAGAGTAATTTTAAATACTTATTTAATATATTTCACCTAATTAAACTATAATCTAATATTAGAAAATCCTTAAAGGAAAAACTCTAAACCTTAATATTAAAACTCTAGTTAAATATAGAGAAATCTTTATGATTATATTTTATACTAATAAACGTTTAACTAAGAATTATAGTAAAATACTAGTTATATTAACTATTCTCGTAGGAAAATTAGATATAACTTAAATTAAAATAAAGTAGTAATATAATTTCAGGAGCTACTTATATTTTCTAGAATATTATAAATATATTAAGTATACTATTACTAGCTTATATATTAAGTTTCCTAATATTTAGATATCTATTACTACTTAAAATAATATAATTTATAAAATAAACAATTCTAAACTCTATACTCTATAATAGAAATTTACTAAGAAAGAATAACTAAAAACTAAAAAATATACTTGTAAAACTAAGAAGTTTTTAGGTACTTTAAAAGTTAAGTTAACCCCCTTAAATAGTAAGTCTAATAATACTAATTATTTCTCTACTTTAATATATATTAGTATTAATTTTACTTTCTTTAGCAAGTAATTTAAAATTCCCCTAGAAATCTTCTTAACTATTCAAAGACTTTATATATTTTTAAAGAATATAATTTTTAATAGCTATAAAATAATCTATATTACTAATTTAATAGACTTTTTCGAGAAAAGATCTTTTAAGTTTAGTAAAAGAATAGATTTAGTTTAATATAGTTTAGCTAACTTTCTTATAGTTAGATAAAATAAAAAAATTATTAAGAATATCCTTAATAGTCTAAAAAAGAGAAATATACTTAATTTAATATTAGATAATATTACTTATATTAAAGACTTCTATACTAATATTACCTCAGAAGTACTACTTCTCAATAAAACTAAGATCTAATATATAAAACTAAACTATACTCTTAAGTTTAGCCTAATTAAGTATTCTATTATTATAAAATAATTACTTGAAAAGTATAACCTTATTTTCCTTAAATATAAACTTATTTCAAACTAATTTACAATCTATTTAAATACTTCTAGTATTATCTTAGAATTACTAAATATTCTATTCTCTTAATTATACTTTAAAATAGTTTTCTTAAACCTAAAATCTAATAATATATATATATAGTATATTCAAATAAAATATCTAGGATAAATTACTCTTAAATATTTAGTCTTTAATACTTAAAAAGTAAAGATTATAAAACTAAACTTATAAGACTATTCTTACTATATGATAGTTTATTCTTAATAAATTATATCTAGATAAACTTTAGAATTATATTTAGTTTACCTATTTTATAATATTATTTAGAATCTATTTAACTTCTCTAAAATATATATAAATAACTCCTAAACTCCTATTATTAAAGATGAATTTTTAAACTTACTCTTTTTATTTATACTACTTAATAAAACTTATAATTTAATCTTTTAAGTATTATTAACATTTAAAGAATAAATAAAGAAGTAGAGAAACCTTTTGATTTATAAGATTTGATAAAATTTTAAGAACATAGTAATAGTAATTAATAGAAAAACTAATTACTAGAAATAAATAATGAAATAAAGGATTCATCTCGAGCTATTTCCCTCTTATACTAAAGAACTAATTAGAATAAATAAATATACTGGAAAAAGGCGAATTACTTAAAATGTAAAAATACCAGAAACTATAAGATTACTACTTGAACTATAAGTAAAATCAATTTAAGTAGTAACTATACTATATAATATATCTCTAAATATTTAAAATAACTAGAAATTACTATATAAAATTAAAGAAACCTAATATAAATAGTATTTTTATTAGTAAATACTAGAATATACTCTAAGCCTTTATTAAGATTTATAACTTTACTAAGAATAGATTATTACTTATAGTTATCGAGTATACCTACTTAAGAAATACTATAAATAAAATATTTTAAAAATATTATTTAAAAGTAAACCAAAAAGATATATTAGATATCTAATAAACTATATTCTAAATACTTATAACTTTTATAAGATCTAGATCTTTATTTTTCAGAGAATTATTATTACCCGAAATATTAAATTCGATAAAACGAGATTTTATTCAAAATAAAGCTTATATGAAATACTTATAAAAGAAATTATCAAACTACTAGTTAAGTTTATCGCTAAAGAAGAAAAAAACCCTATTCTTAAAATACTTAAAGAATTTAGAATAGTAAGAATACTTAATAAAAAGACCTCTCTTCTACTAGCTATCCTATTAGTATTAGAAATAGCTTAAAATATTAAACTAAATTTAGAATTAATTTCTAAAACTAATAAGAAAGGTTTAATTATACTTAAACTAATACTTAAACTAATAAAACTAATCTAGGTTTCTAATTAATAATAACTAGATATAATAATCCTAAGTAAAAATCAGAATTTAAGAAATATACTAATAACTAGAGAACTAGATAATATACTTGAAATTAGGAATCTAACTAGCTAAAAAAAGATACCTACTTTAACTAAGAATAAAAACAACTACTTTAAAACCTATATTTAACTAATTCAAAATAAATTAAAATATAGCTCTAAACTTTAACTAATTAAGTTAAGATCTTTAACTATTTAAAAACTAGGCTAATAATATAGGAGTAAATAATAATAGTAATTAAAGCTAGAAACTACTAGTAGTAACTATATAGTACTCTTGAAAGAATATAATAATAGTATTTTATATTTCTTAGAATATAAATAAGATAGTTTTACTAGTATTTATTTACCTAATTAATAATAAAAACTTAGTAAAGATAATCTTAACTTTTTAATAGGTTTCCTTATTATTTGAAATATAGTATTAAAAAAGAAGAATCCTTCTACTAAAATTCAAATATACTTTAATTAACTAATTATACTACTAAAAGCTTAAAAAGATATTACTAAGCTACTAGAACTACTATAAAATTCCTTTATTAAAATAATAAAAGTTAAAATCACAAAATTAAAAAAGAAAAACACCTAGCGAGAAATAGATTACTAGGATATTAGATCTAAGTTTCTTCTTTTTAAATAAACTTTCACCTATAAAACAAATATAGATAGTTTTCTAGAATAGTATAAAACGAGGATTTATATATATAGGGATATATAACTAGTTAATCTATTATAAACCATATATATAGTAATACTAATTACCTAAACTTTTCAAGTAACTATAGTAATTGTAATATAGTTTAACCTCGAGGTTTACTAGTTTAATATTATTAATATATTTCTAAATATTATAAAAGACCCTAATAGACCTCTAATAATAATTAAGCCACTAAATAGATTCAAGGTTATAAAGTATTATATAAAGCTTAAATATACTTTTTATAGACTTCGAGATATACTTTTTCTTTAATATAAAACCTTTTATACTACTCTCAAATTATTAAACCTCTAATTATACCTAGAAAAACCTTATCTATTCAAAAACAAAAGTTGAAATATTTTTATCCTTTTCTATTTAGATAATATTCTTTTCTTATATTATGAAATAACTAAAAAAACAACTAATAAGATTATTAAAAATCTTAAATATACTTATAAACTCAAAAAAAAGAATCCTATCGAATATTTCTTTAGGGTTTAAATAGTTTAAGATTATAAGTATTATAAAATTTACTCAATTTATCATATATATATTACTAAAATTACTAAATACTTTAATTTCAACTATAATTTAATTCTAATAATACTACTTCTAGTAATAACTTTTACTATAAAGACTAGTTAAGCTATACTTAAAGAGATTTATAAGTACTAGACTCAAATTAGTTTAATCCTTTATATTTCTATTATAATATAACTAGATATCTTATTTATATACTTTTTCGTTTTAAAATTCTTCACGAATCCTTTTTAAATATATATAAATACTATAAACTACGTAATTTAATACTTCTATAAAATAAAATTCCTAATACTATAATTCAGAAACTTAAGAAATATTAGTAAGATACTTTAAATACTTTAAATTACTAGAAATATTTATTTATAAACTATAAAAAAACTCAATAATTAAATTATAGCTATATTATCTCTCTATTTAGAAGACTAATCTAATAGAAAACTGCTTAATACAATACTATAACTATATTAATAACTAAAATAGAACTTCTTAGCCTAAATTATACCTTAAAAAACCATAATACTAAAAAGACTTTTTCGAGATATTAAACTTAACCTAAAGGATATTTAGAAAATCTATTATAATAACTACTAGATAATTAAACTAGTAATCTTAGATAGTAAATACCTATCTACTAGACTTTAATATATAAATATTAAATAGATATAGCTTTACTAGGAATACTCTAAAAATAATTTTAAAGTAATCTATATACTTATAAATATAATACTAGTAAATAAACTTATAAAAAATCTAACTTAAGTAAAGTTTAAATAATTTAGAATATTTCTTAACTCTATCAATCTATAAATAATACTCTTAAGACTAGTTAAAATAACAGAACAAACTACCTAAAGTAATTTTCTATCTATTTAAATACATATAAAAGCATTCAAGTAACCCCTACTTTTAATAAAAAGTTCTCATAATAGAAATAATAAAAATAAAAATATAATAGAATTCCTCTAACTATTCCTATTAAACAAAGCTCTCGAGATAAGCCCTTATCTAACTAAATATTGATTATTTAAACTCTAAACTCTCGAAAAACAAATAAAATACTATAATAAGTATATAGAAATCAACTTTTATAAATATCGAAAACTAATTATAACTCCTAAAAAACAGAAATAAAAACCTAAACCTATCCCAAATACTAAAACTACTTAAAACTATAAAGTAAAACACTATAACTATAATTAAACTTTCTAAGAACTAGCTAAGACTTAGAAGGTTAACTAATTAAAGAACTAGTTACTATTACTAAAATACTAGAGATATAATCTCTGGAAATAAGCTAGGCAAGCTAGGGAACTTAAATAAATTTAAATACCTAAGCTAGAAAAGATCATTTAATAATAAGAGTTCTAATAATAAAATCTAAGATACTTCTATTCTTAATAAAAATAACCTTAAAATCCTTCTACTATTTTAATTACAACTTAAAATAGACAAGCTTCTTCGTATTACTAACCTTCTTAGTTTTTAACTAAAAATAATTAAACTTAAATAAAGAATCTTAAGCTAAAATACTTACTTTATTAGTTTTAGGAATCTAGAGAACTTCTAAATAACTCTTAAATACCTTATAAGTTTAGTTAGAAACTAGTATATAAATTGTTTTCAAGCTATTCTTATACTAATAGTATTAGTTAGAAACTAAATTATAACTACTAATACTAATAATATAAAAATAGAAACCTTGCGAGAAGATAAAACTAGAGTAATATACTATATAGGGGATAGTTTAAACTAACTATAAATCTCTAATAGTTTTTATTTAAAGTAAACAATTCTTATATTCCTTAGTAATCTTACCCTTGTTAGTAAAAATAGACTTAATTAGGGTTTTTTTAGAATAGTAAACTTATTATTGAACTTTATAAGTTTCTATTTAATAACTTCTAGTTAATATTCAAGATTATTTATCTCTAATAAAACTTCTTAATTTCTAATTTATAAGAATTCTCTTATTATACTAGTAGTAGTCTTTATATATTTCTTAAGTAGTTTAATTATTTATTTAATATCTTTATTACTATCTCCTTCTTTATTAGTAATAACCTTAAATACTTTATTATTATTACTAATAAACTTAAGTACTTCTTCTTCTTCTTTAAAGTTACTAGCTAAGTTATCTTCTTTATTATTAGAAAAAGGTTTTAGAGTAATTTCTTTAGATAACTATAAAGATATTTTAAACTCATAATAATAATAGGATTCTTAGTTAAAATAGCTCCCCCCTTTATAATACTACTAAATTTAAGTATTTTAGTAAGTTAAAACAGCTCCCCCCTTTATAATACTACTAAATTTAAGTATTTTAGTAAGTTAAAATACTAGAGACAACAATAAACATTCCTATAAATCAGGAAACTCTTCGAAATATAACTAAATAAACAATTTCAAATTAAGGAATTTTCTTTTATACTATCACAAGAAGTTTAAACTACTAATAAAGTTATTTTCCTTTATAGAATTAACCTAGACTTAAATCTTTATAAGAATACGTATAGCACTAAGGCTACTATACGACTTTACTAGCTACTATTCAACTCTAGTAGTTTATATAAAATATTTACTATTCTATTTAAATATATTTAGATACTTCACTCTAGTTAGAAAAAGATATACCTTTTAACAACCTATTTTCAGACTATATACTATATTATTTATTTATTATAATTATAAGCCTAGTTATATTTAACTATTTCTAAATTACTTATAATTAATAAATATAAAAGAAATCCTTTTTAATCTATTTTATCTATTCTTTAATTTACTATTCAAAAATAGTATACTTAATTACTAGTAGTTTTAATATAATAGTTAAACTATCTAATAACTTTAAGTTTAACTATTAATATATTATACTTTACTTCTATATAGCTAGCTAAGATATATAATAATATATTAATCTAGATACTAAACCTATCTTTAATATCTTAAAAATACTTAAATTATTTAAATTTAATAAATAGCTTAAATAAGAAAATATTACTTAAGAGAAAACTAAAAATAATATTCCTTATATACTTACTATTCTAGGAGTTTTTAACTACTATTTAATAGATCTTAAACTTAAAATAGTTTAAGAATTTAACTATAAAAAGACTAAGAAATATTATAATATAATTTAGATATAAGTTAATACTACTATTAATAATAGCTTTCTAATACTTACCTAAATAGAACTTCTTAATAAAAATAATATATCCTTTTAAGCTTTCCTAAAAGTTCTAAAATATTAATATACTTAGAATAATTTAGTTACATAATGATAAATTAGAATTAAATATAAGAAGGTCCTCGAGAAAACTAATTTAAATATTTCTAGTCCTATATAATATAATAAATAATATACTATTTATTTCTAAATAATTATATATAATATCCTAGAAATCTAGAGAACTTTTATAGTTAAGGAATAGTTTTAAATATTTACTTAACGTATTTCACCTAGTTAAGCTATAATTTAGTATAAAAATATTATCTCGAGAAAAACTCTAAACCTCAAAATTAAAACTTTAGCTATATATAGAGAAATCTTTATTACTTTATTTTATACTAAAGAGAATTTATTAAAGAATTATAGTAAAATACTAGCTATTTTAGCTATTTT
>RYZW01000496.1:0-32233 GCA_004367215.1 Colletotrichum trifolii
ATCTACTATTTAAATAAAGTATTATATAGTTTTTAGAGATCCCCCCTTTTCTAGTAATACTACTTAGAAGTAAGCTTTAAATACTTTAGTTTTAAATTTACTATAGGAGAGTTTTATTACTAGTTTAAAAGGTATATTATCCTCTTCTTTTATATTAATAATTATATATTCTCCTTCCTTTTAAAAAAGATATCTAAAATACTTATATTATTAGTAGACTTTTAAAAGAAGTATTATTTCGAGGGAAATAAAGATTTATAGTAGTTCCTTAGTATTAAGGTTATTCGAGATTAAGTAGTATGATACTTATAGTTCTCGTAAGTAGTATATATTAAAAAGCTCCTCAAAATATTTTATAAAGTATATATAATATATTAAATAATTTGAAATTTCTCTAAAACCTAATAAACTTTTCTTATAGTATAATCGAGCTTTTTATATAGAGATTAAATACTATGAATAAGATATTAACTTTATTAATTATATTACTATTATAATGAGACTAGATATTACTTATATAGTAAACTAATTATTATATTTTAATTAAAACTTTTTAGATAATTATTATATTAAAGCTGAATAAATAATATGATACTTTAGTGAGATAAAGAATTTCTGCTTCGAGTTTAGCTATAAAGCTAGTAATCTATTCAATAGCCTCGTTATTACTATAAATACTAGTTTCGCGGATAATAGTAATAATTAAAAGAGTTCTCAAGTATATATTATATATCTTTTTAGAAACCTAATAATATAGCGAGCTAATAAATAAGATATTATTATTATTTTAATAATTAAAGTAGAATTTTTAGTATTGTTTTAAGTTACTTAAAAAGCTATTTTGACTAGTTAGTTTATTATTATATTTCGAGTAGATTTTATAATGAATATATTTAGTAAGGGTAAGGTATACGAGTTTTACTTAGCTATTTAAATCTAGTATAATAATTAGTAAATAATATGCTTTATAATAGCTGAAATAGTTTAATTATATATAAAATTAAGGTATATAGATATCTATAACTACTAGTTATATTAAGAAGCCTAGTAAGGGTATTTTAAGATTAAATATATATTTTTGGGAAACCTTATAGCTAATAGTTTTATAAAGCTTTTCTAAAGTTACTAGTTTAGTGTTTTTNTATTTATTACTTAAATTAATATAATAGACTAGTTAAGATACCTAGAATTATAATAAGAAGAGGAATTTTAAGATATTAGGGGTACTAGAAGCCTTATATTTAAAGTACTTCCTAGTAAATAAGAAGTACTTAAATAACCTAAAAATAGTATTATTTTTCTTACTATAGAAATAGAAGTTTAATAAAAGTAATAGGGTTATTTAGAGGGTTTCTTATAAGATATAAAGAAAGTATTAATAGTATTATTTGAAAAGCTAGTTTATAAGTAAAACCCTTAAAACTAGAGGGGTATATTAGGAATAATATACTTAAGTAGTAGAGTTTTCGCTAGAAGAATTCTTAGTTATAGTATTATCTCTATAAGCCTCGTTTGACTTTAACCGGATAAAATAGGACTACGCGTATTATACTTAGCTATATTTAGTTATACATAATATATACTAGATTTTACCCCCTAATTATATATAATAATTAAGAATCTCACAATACTAATACCTCTTAATTATATATAATAAAATTATTCTACTATAGAACAAAATAGTAGTTTTATCTATTTATAAAGCTAAATATATAGTTCTATTGGATAATTATAAGAGAATAACTTATTTATATTATAATTATAATTATATAAACTTAAAACTAGAACTATCTTATATTAAAAAGCTTGAATTTTTATAGATAATTTAAGGGTAAATAAGCTAGCTAATAATCCTAATTCTTATAAATAGTAAAATATATAAATATAAGATATTACTTTATAAGAGGTTTTATTAGAAATAAGAATACTTTTATATATTATATATGTATAGAAGATAATATAGTAGAAACTCTGTCTAAATCTTCAAGTTTTATAAACTTTAAATGAATTTTATCTAGATTTCAAGAGAAGATATCTTGAAAGCTTTTATTCTTTTATTTTTAAAAAGTTTTAGGTTTTATAACTTTATACTTTATTCTTTTTACTTTTAATTCAGTTCTATTAGTTTTAATATAAGTTAATTATATACTAGCGAAATATATTTTGAAGAGAATATCAGATTTATTCTAACATCTCAAGAATTTCTATTTCTATTATCCTAATAGAAATACTAAAGAGTTCTATAGTATTTTCATATGAATAAATTATATACAAAGCGTTCTATAACTATATTCCTATTTTACTTTTTTACTTCCAGTAGTTATCAAGTAAATAAGGTAAATATATAAAGGTTTATGCTTCTATAGAGTACTAGAAGTAGGTTAAGCTCTATATACTATAGTTATAGCGTTTTATACAATATAGCTATACTATGATATACGCTACGTTTTAGCTTGTATGCTATAGTTATAATATGTTATACGTTATAGTTATAGTAGCTTATACGCTACGCTAGAGTATATATACTATAATTATAGTTCCTTATTCTCTATAACTATAGTAGCCTATACGTTATAGCTATAGCTAGAACTCTAGTAGTACTATAATTATAGCTAGAACTCCGAAATAAACCTTCTATATAAGAACCTCAATATCTCTACGAATAGTAATTAGAAATAATTAATTATACTATCAATCGAACCTCTATTTCACCCTCTGTTTGATTATTGCTTTTAGGAATATTCTAACCAAGTCTCTATATTAAGAAGACTATTCTTACTATATTACGTTTCTCCGGATTTCACAGTTATCTATAGTAATAACTTAACTATAAATTTACCTACTTATTGTATTTATTCTAATATTATATAATATATTTACTCTACTAGTACCCTAATATTTACGGGTCAAGAACTAGTTTAAGTAAAGCTACTTTATATAATATACTATAAGGTGGATTTAGACTTTTAGGTCCTTATTCTCTATATTATATATTATAGAAACAAATCTGTATAATAAACCCTCTAGCTTTATTAGTCGAAATAAGTAAGTTAATTACTAAGCTTCTTACTATTATAGGTTTAGCTACCTCAATGCGTATTTAACTAAACAACTTATCTTAATATATCTATCTACTAATTCAATAAACTAAATATTCTAAAATCTAAAGAAAAGGCATTTTACTGCTTATCTCCTGTTTAGTTTATCTATTCCTATAATGATATTTTTACTATTACTTTAAAAATAGTAATTTATTGTTATCTTAATTTAATTCATTATATTAAAGCACTCCTTAATATTGGAATACTTACTATTAAGAGGCTACCTTAATTCAAAACTTAGTCTTACTATGATCTTACTATTAATTTTAGAAACAAATTATCTAAATACTTTATTACTATACCTATAATTACCTCATTTCTCATAAGCCGAATTTCTCTATATTACACTATATACATATCTGTTACTTACTATTATCTTATAATAGTAATAGTAAAAAGAAGAATAAAAATGGAAGTTTAAAAGCTATAGACACTCTTTTAGTATATTAGCAGTACTCTATTAATAACATCAATATAGCTATACTTATTCTACTTAATTATATTTCTTCTACTAAAATCTATTTGTCAAATCTTTAAGCTTTCTTTATTTCTAATAATACTATTATAGTTCGTATTGAAGTGAGGTCTAAAGATAATAAAACCTAAAAAGGTTTTTTTCTAAGAACTATGAGACTTATTTAAATACTACTATACTTTCTCTTGTAACTTCTATATTTACTTATTTCTAACTTACTATTGAAAAGTTTATCATTTCTCAAGTTATTGTTTTTCAAAAGATTATCCTAATCAAAGAGACTACTATTATAAAGAAAGCTGTTATACTTATAATACCTTTTTTCTATTTAGCGTCTACCACTTATATAATCTTTATCAAAAGAAATTAAGAGTAGCTTTTGAAGAATATATTTGAACTTTAAACATAGTTATTGCTTATTGTGTATATCCTAGTTAAGGTAGTATTAGAATATATGTATTCTTCATCTTAAAAGTGTGTTTCGTAGAGTAATATTTTAATTATGATTTTCTAATTTAGAGATGTATCTTTAAGAATAATAGTTTAGTTACTATGAATAGTCGATATAATTACTTTTCTCTCTTCTTTTAATATATTATTATTATATCTTTAATATTAATATTAAGCTAATCATCTTATTTTCTCCCGTATTAAATTACTTCCTTTTCAAGTTTGTAAATCGTTTTCTAGATATTATTTAACTTAGTTATAATATCTTATATATTATATTCTATAGACTATTCTGCTTGTTTTATAAATAAGTATTTATTATCTATATTTCCTTCACTTTCCATAACTTCCTATCTTCTTTTCCTTTTAGAATTATCTTCTAGTTTAGGGACATAGTCTGATTACTGATATTCTCTTACGATTCTATTTAAATCTAAATAAGAAAACTAGAAGAATATTATATATCTAGCAATAGTATCTTAATAAATATATTCTATATTTCTTTATTTGAATGTTCCTAATTATTAAGACTTTAATATATCTTGATATTATTATGTAATACTTATGTCTAAACGTCTTTATTATTAATCTAACAATTTCCTTTCAATTATCTATATATATAATTCATATTCTAAATTATATACTTTTAACTAATCTCTAATTACTACTCATTGATATCTTTCTATCTAGCAATATAGTTTACTAATACAAAATATCACTTTATACTATATTATACTATCAAGTTCTTTTTGACTATTCATTTGTTTGTTCTTAAATAGAATCGATATAGTTACTGTATTAGTAAATATTTAATTATACTATGTCTACTATTGCATTATATAAAACAAAGTTCTTTGAACTATATTTACTTAGGTAATAGCCAAATTATTAGCAAATACTTTGAAGTAATATTTTAATATTTACCATGTTTATTCCATCTGTCTATTTATTTATAAGTAATATGATATGAATAGCTATTACTCAATTAATTACTCTACTAAAAGTTCTTCTTATAATAGATTAATGAGGAATTTATTTCTATTATTAATAATACTTTTTGAAATGTTAAAATACTATTTTACATCCTTAAAGGTATTACTACTAAGTCTACAACTGTTATTTTCTTTATTATTAGAGTAGGTATTATAAGCTCTATAACCTAATATATAGTATTTAGAATAATTATATATATATTAGCATTTCTATAACCTTTCTCTAGAAATCTAATAATAAACATTATATTAACCTCTTGAAATACTATCATCAATATAAATAAGATTTATAATGAATTATATCTGTTATACTTCAATATTTCTATTTCTTAAGAAATCTGATATAATATCATACATTCTTATATATCTATAATTCTGTTATTCTAATAGAAACTCCCTTTTATAGAATTATAAACTTTAATATTATTCTTTTGGTCTACTTTATTTTTATTATAATATGAAATAGTTATTCTATATTTTAGAAATTCCATATTGAATATACTTAGTCTTCTTGAAAAGATGAATGTTCCCTTTATTATTACTGAATATTCCTCTGAATTATCAGTTATTTCCTAAGTTTCTTCATATGTATCTAGTAGTCTATGCTATAAATTTATAATGTTTTGATGATTTTCATAATACCTGTGGAGTATTCTATGAAATATATCATTTTATCTTTTATAAGACTTCTTATTATTGAATATAGAGTATAGTATCTTACAAAGTAATTCAAGCCTTTTATGAATTCTCCTGATTCATTAACATTTGCTAGCTATCCTCTGTTACTTTATTTATATTTCAATTATAGGTAATCATAGTTATAATTATTATTATATTTCAAATACTTTATTTAATAAGAATAACATCTTCGAAAAAGTTGATATCTTCTATTATAAGTTCAATTCTTATATTAAAATACTTTTTTCATATTTATATTATCGTAATAAAGACTTTTACTAAGGTTAGATCTCTCTTAAGTCTAATACTTCTTTGGTAAATATCTATCAATAATAGGTTTATGGATTATAACTTACTTATAAAAAGTAATAATATATTATAATACTCTATCTTTCTCTTTTTGTAGTCGATCTATTAAAAACATCTATCTCCTAGACTTATAACTCTAGACTAATATTAGAAACCAAAAATAGTTATTCAATATTTATAAATTTAGACGGCAAGTTTTATTTAGAATTCTAATATTAAAGTTAAAATAATATCTATTAGAATCCAATGGTCTATGAAGGTTATAAATATCTCTAAAGGCTTTATTGAATAATATTCTTAATAATGAGGATTCTTAATAATAATTAATAATTACTTTGAGCTTATTTCTTCGTTTTATTTTAGTTTCTTAAATATCTTAGATAAATAAATAGGTAATTCTTCTTAGCTTTCTATTTTGTATAGTAGAATACATCTAAGCAAATATTATGATGCATATACTTTTTCTTCTATATTCGTAATTGATATCTAATACTAAAAAGTAATTACTAAATAAGAAGCATCTTACAATAATAAAACTTTACTTCTTCTAATTATACAAAAGCCTCCTTCTCTGTTTTCTTCTTAAAGAATACCATAAACATTACTATGACTCCTAAAGAATTAGTAATAAACTTAAAATAGAAGTTATACAAATCTAAAGATATTTAAATTTCTTCAATATCTCTAGTAACTTCTCTATAATAGTAATTTAGTTTCTTCTTAAGTCTATTTTAACTTCTATCTGAATTGTTATATAACTTAGAAAATCTATTTCTTCTATATAGAATTAATATATTAAAAGCTTGGCAGAAGAATGTATTGTATATGGTCGAATGAATATTTATAATAGCGTTTCAATATAATCGTTTCTAAAATGTATCATATATGATATAATCTTATCTATTTATCTACATAGAAGATATTAATTAAATTAGGAAATATATGATTAATAAATCTTTATTATTAACAATATATTACTAAGACAAAATAACGTTACTATATATTTTTGATAATTATACTATACTTTTAATACTGTCTTCTTATAATCTTGAAATTACTTAACTCTTCTATGGTAATAGATATTCTTTAAATTACTTCTCGAAATCTATATTACTTTCTAAAATATATCTAGAAACTTACTAAAGACTCGTTTACTAGTTTAATAATTACTCTGATATACTTATATTTCTAAGTTCGCTTTAAATAAAGAGAATAGATAGTTCAAAGTAGATATTCTAAGAAATAAAATTAACTTTGAACCTTTTATACTTCAAGACCTTATTATTATATTCCAAGATTTTAATATTGATACTATAAAATATTAAATATATAATAAAGCTTCTATATTACGAAACAAGTAGTAATATGTATTTAGTACTACTGTTTTTGGCTAGGCGAGCGTTTTTGAACTATAACTGGCTAAAAGTAGTTATTTATTTATAATTAATATAGATATATGAAGAAAGAAAGCTCCTACGTATAACTACTATTTACAGGTTTTTATAGTATTAGGATAGTTGATTATATAGTTATACGCTACTTATATAATCCCTAGAAACTATTCTATAATAATTATCCCTAGTTAAAAAGAGAATCTATACTTTCGTAGTCCTACTTTCTATTTATTTAGTCTGAATCGTCGTGTTTTGAGTAACTATTACTACCACTAGTATTTGCTATATTATTATTACTAATATCATTATTAGGAGTATTGTTACTGCTGTAATTGCTGTAATCATCAGTTGTGTTAATATACTATTGCTAATATAAATGCTAGGAGTATTATTATTACTATAATTGTTAGGTATATTATAGTTACTAGTACTTACCTCGTCGATATTACTTTCAGGAGTATTAGAGATATTTGTTTTAAAGTTTTCAGAGTTACGTATCTTATTAGTAAATATAGGTCTTAGGCTATTATTATTATTATTAGTAGTATTATGATTGTTTTCATGACAAATCTACTTTTTTAGAAAGTAGGTACTAGTATTACTAGTGCTAGTACTACTTTTGCTTTGTATAGAAGTATAACCTCTATTACCCTACGTTTATAGAGATACTATATATAATATAGAAATATAATTATTACTATTGTTATTAGATGTAATACAACTACTATAGGTATTACATATCGACGATTTTAACTACTATAGTAATTACTATAGCGGTAACTATAATGTTAACTACTATAATAATTATTATAGTTAACAAATAATAATATTATTATAGTTATCCCGTTTCTGAGCTAAAATCCATATATTATTTTAGCTGATCTGATTAGTCTAATTAGTAATTAGATAAGAATAATATATTTAATAAGAAGAAATCGAGGAAAGAGGTTTTTAAGCTTTAGGTTCCTATTTTCCCAAACTAATAAAAGAGGGTTTTGTAAATAAAATATATAAAATAGTTCTAAGCTTCCTCGATAGGGTAGCTTTTACTCTATAGTACTTTGAGTAAAAATGATATAATTTAGCTATAGCTTCGTAATTTATTACAAATAGCTATTATAGCTTTGTTATTTAATTAGTTAAAGCTATAGCTTGATTACTTAAATAGTTATTAGTTATACTACGATTTATTATAAAATAAATAGTAATAGATAGTTAATACTACTCCTATAGGCTAGGCGAGTTTATTTGAATTATGATTTGTTAAAAGTAGTTATTTATTTGTAATGAATATAGATATATAAGAAAAGAAGGCCTCGTGTATAACTACTATTTATAGGTTTTTGTAGTGATATGATAGCTAATTACGTAGCTGTACGCTACTTATATAATCCCTAGAAACTATTCTATAATATTCTAAGTATTCTAGTAATAGTAGTTTGAATATAATTTATAATATGAAAGTTTGAAAGATAGTTTATAGTTCTATCTTTATATATCAAAATCGAAGTATAGCTACTATAACTTTAATAATAAAAGTGTAGCTTAAAGGTTATATATTCTATAGAAGAAAGATGTTAAATATATAAATATATATATATACTACAAAGTAAATTCTTTATTACACTTTCCTCATATCATATGTCTTTTATATCTTTCAAGTAAATTAGTAATTATTCTAATTCAAGTAGCTCTTAGTAATATAAGTCTTTTATCTAGTTAAGATAGGATAATTAAGAAGTCTTCTATCAGGGTATCTTAATTATTAATGTTAAAACTATCTGTTACTTTTAGGAGTTTTCAAATAGTTTCTATAGTATATTTCTAATAATAGTAATATCTACGAGAAAGTTTATATTATATTGATTATATCCTTAAAAGTAGTAAATTCCTTATAAGATAAAGAATATTTAAAGGTTCTTTAATTATATTGGATACCAATGAATATAATTCTAGAACTACCCACTTTTAGGTTAAAGCTAAGTCTAAACTAGTCGCTATACTACTAAGTTCTTTTTACTTTATTTGCCTATAGAAATATATATAAGCTATAGTATATACTAGGTTTTTCTTCTATTTTAAAGATTTTATACTAGGTATTATATAAAGCCACCTACTAGGTAGGGGCTGAATATTTAATATACTATAAGTATAATTTTAGAATAATTATTTGTATATAGTTAAGAAACGTAATTTAGCTTAGTATCTTATTAGTAGCTTTATTTTCATAATTTTGAAGAAGAGATAAGATATATATATAAAGATATACTTTATAGCTTATACGGAGAACCGGGATAGTTAGGATTGAATTAACTATATAGATATAGATTATATAATATAGTAATTTTAAGTTATTATAAGATAAAAGCTTTCTTATAACTATTACTAATTAGCCTACTAAGTTAAAGTCTTATAATTTATAGAGACTTACTTTACTATTACTTCTTCCTTTACTAGGCTTTTAGCTAATACCCTTATAATTCTTTAACTTCTACCTCCTAGAGGGGCAAGGCTAGGATTTCAGTAATAGCTCTATCACAATAGATAGTCACTGGATACTCAATAGAAAACTCTACTAAAAACTCTACTAAAAATATAATAATTACGTCGCCTAGATATATAGTAACTATATTACCTAAATATATAGTACTCGTATACTTCCTCAAATAACAATCCTCTTTTATAGAGATAATATCAGCTCAGCTTTCTAGCAGTAAACCTATATTATCAATTCACGAAATAGCTACTATTAATTATAAAGATTACTTAAAGCCCCCTAGTTACCTATATAGTTTTCTTTATAAAAGTACTACCCTATACAAAATCGAGAATTAGCTAATAGTAATTCAAGATAACTATACTCTATACTTATAGACTTCTATAGTATACTAAATCTAGTAGGCTATAACTAAGTTAGTATATAGCTTATAGACCTAGTAGTATAACTACTACTACACGTTATTACTAGACCCTATATAAGTTAACTTTATAGTATTCGCTTATTATTTATTAACTAATCTAACCTTATAAGAATTATACCTTTATAGTATACTTTATATACTTCGCTATAAAGACTAGTAGTCCCTACTAAAGTTTTACGCTAAATAATCAGCTATCTATAAAACCCTAAGTACCCCTAAGCTAGAAGTTTCGAAGCCCTATACTTTCGTATTCTTCTATTACCTTAAGACTAGACTATAGTAATATTTATAACACTAGAAATTCAATAACTAAATACCTAAAATAGTAGCCTTAGTAGCTAAGCACTTATAAGAAACATTATAGCCCTATAAAAGCTTTAATAGTACCAGGACTACTACTAAAAAGTTAGTAACTAAATACTATAGGGAGACTAATACTCTAGAAAACCCCCTAGCGAAAAAGTTATACCTAGAAAAGTATTTTAAAGACTACTATCCCTTATATAAAGTATATAGTAAGTTAGGTTATACTATAGCTACTTATTACTGTAATGAATTCTATGCGTTTTGCTAGAGACTAGGCTACCCTATAAAAGTTTACCGCAAACGCCTCGCCAAAAGCTTAAAGAATCCCTAGAACCAGGTAAAACCTAAAGCTATACAGTATAGCAAAAATACCCTAATAGGCAAATAGCCTACCATAATTACCTCACTAAGGGCTTACTAAAAAAGCCTTAGAGCTATAATAAGCTAGGGCTAGTAAACTATAGTATAATAAAAGTACCCTATAAAGGTTTACTATAAACACCTCACTAAAGGTTTACTAAAAGGTCCCTAGAGCTATATAAAACCTGGGGCTATATAGTATAATAAGAAAGCCTAGAAAAACCTAACTAGTAAATATATACTAATAGCTCAGTAATCTAATTACCCACAAGAAACCTTAGATACCTAATTAGTATTTAGGAAACTTTGTAGGAAAAGGTTAAATACCTTAGGTTTAGCCCTAAGGATCCCGGTTAATATACTAAAGCCTCGCCGATAAGCGGGAAATCTCGTAGGGTTAATATACTATACAGGAAGCACTATTACTTAACATAGTAACAGGAATTTTATACATTAATACACGTATAGGATAAACGACCATTATACGTTAATACACGTATAAGATAACCTTTATATGTTAATATATATATAGGATAAATAACCCTTATATGTTAATATATATAAGAAGAACCCCTTTTTGTTCTTATAATCACCAAATAGTTGGCAAATAGCTAGTAAAGCTATTTCGAAAAGTAGCTATATAATATTTATAAGTTTAAGGGCCTAAAGTCTATAGAGGGGAAGATAGTTATAAGGATATACTTTATAGCTTATATAGAAAGCTAGGATAGCTAGGATTAGATTAACTCTATAGATATAGATTATATAATATAGTAGTTTTAGGTTACTATAGGATAAAAGCTTTCTTATAGCTACTACTAGTTAGCTTACTAAGTTAAAGTCTTATAACTTACGGAGACCTACCTTACTATTACTCTTTCCTTTACTAGGCCTTTAGCTAATACTTTTACAATATAATAATAATAACATAAAATATAGTATTATAAAACATAGCCTATATTTTAATTATTCTTTAAAATATTAATAAGTATCTTAGTATTCTATAATTCTTAATTAATATAAGCTTTATATTATACTTTCTATAATTTCTAATAAGAACTTTTTCAAAACATAAAAAATACCTTATACTTTAAAAGATATAAGTTTAAGTATTTAGTTACTTTTGCTCTGAACCTAGAATAGTATCTAAACTCTCTACCTTATATACAGATTTAATTATAAATATAACCTAATAATAGTATCTATACTAACACTTACTTATAACTCATTATAACAGTAATAGAATTCCTTATTACTATAGATAATTATATTTCTAATTTTAATACTTAACCTTTTTATAATAGAAGACTTTATAATACTACTCTATATAAAGAAAGCTTTATTTGAATCAAGACTTAGTATATATAACTAAAAGTAATCACTAAAGTTATAAAGTTAAAAGCTTTTATATATCTTTTGAGAATAAACTAAAATAGAATACCTATAGAAGTTATATATTTTGTAGTCTATCATTTCTCTATATTTTCTAGAATTACACAAAATCCTTTTAAAATTTATATAATTATTGATGAAAAGAGATTTGTAGTATAGATATAGGAATATCTAACTATAACTAATGTAATAAAAGCTATTATTTTATTAGAATAAGCTTGAATAAAATTATCCTAAGGATTATCATTATTAGATACCTTATAGATATTTAGAAGAAACCTGTCTAGCTAATTTATAACTTACTATATTAAATAAATAATATTAAGAATAAAGTATTAATTAGATAATATCTTAATATTGATATAGTATTATGATATTAATTACTATATATCTAAAAGTATTCTAGTAATATAATAACCGAGATTTGAAAGGCTACCTAATTATATTTAAAATATCTATACTTATATGAATATTATGTATATATTACATATACTTAATTGATATATTCAGATTATTTACTACTATAAATTAGCTAAGTCTTATTATAATTATATAGGAGTTATAAGTTGACTTATTTAATAGTAAAGAACTTTTATATTAATAATATAAAGTCTTATTTTACAAATAAGTAAAGTTCCGTTTATGATAAAGATATTAAGACTATAGATATTAAGGTTATAATAAATATTTAAATAGACTAGCTATAAGCATAATCGACTAAATACCTTAAGATTCTTAAATTATATATTAAGAGCTATAAACATATAGAGATATAAGGATATAAAGTACTTATAGAAGGAATTTGTAGTTATTATTATTAAGGGAATTAATATAAAGCAGACATGCTAATTGAAATTAAAAAAAGCTTACTTTTGAATTAATTAGAGACTAGTTATAGTAATTAGTAGGTGAGTAAGAGGGCTAAAGTTAAATCTTAGGGAGTAATATATCTACTAATAGCTGTAGTAGAGAGCAAGCTATTAGCCTCTGTTAAATTAAAGTATTTAAACTAAAGATAATTAAGTTTTAAAGGGAATATTACTTAGGTTTCTCTTTATAATATATTTACTATATAATGTAATAGTTATCTTAATTAGTAAGCTAATTATACGATTGTTATTACTTAAAGTTTTCAATATTCTTGAAGAGATTTAAATTTAAAATGATTGATTATTTGATTATTGTTCTAATTAAAAAGCTTGGTATTTTGTTTTTGTATACTAATTATAAGTATATGTTAGCCTTTCGCTTTATATGGAAAGTATTTGGCATCTAACTAAGACTTATACTCCAATCTACCTTATACTAATTGCTAAAACTAAAGTTACTTTAGGTCTTTCAATAAATATAATATTTCTAATCTTAGGTTATCTTAGCCTTTCTAACTATTAGTTAATAATAATCTCTATAAACTATAGATTTCGATGTATATAGCTTTTTAGACTTCTGACAAGCTACTTCTAAGATATATTTGAAGTTTTAGAATTGTTATTAAATATCGTATTCTTAGATATTAGATTCTTTCTTTAGTCTTTTTATCTTATACTTCTAAATATAACAATAACTTCATCTACATATAATATTCTAAAGTTAAATTCACTTATAATTATTCTTCAAAGACTAGAAAGAATGATAAAATCTCTTTAATACCATACTTATTTATAAAGTCTTTTATAAGAATAGTTATAATTCTTATAATGATTACTAGTCTTAAGAAGATTGATATTTATACTACGGTTATAAACGTTAAGTATAGTAATAAATAGTAGTTAGAGGTATTCGGATTATTATTATTAGTATTAGTATTATTATTATTATTATTACTATTATTATTATAGATAACTATTAACTTAAATATATTAAAAGATGAAGGGAGAAATAACTAGCTAGTCTATAGTAGTCTACTACTTTCTTTTATCTATATAGCTAGTATTATTAAGATATATTAGTAGTATTATTACTAGTGTAAATTAATATTATAAACATTGCTATTAATAACGCTATACTGTGTACTATAGGCTACTATATATAGGTAATATATATAGCTATATACTTTCCGCATATATATAGTATATATATCCATATACTTTCTATACTTTACTAGTAGTATTTATTACTAGCTATAGTTTAGTATTATAGTAATTAATAAGTAACTACTATACTTTGAATCTAGAGTTTTATATAAGTATATATAGTTATATAATATAATAGTAGTAATAATAAATACTAGAATGCTCTTATATTTATATAGATAAGACTTTATATAGTGTATAATTATCGCTACTAGTTAACTAATACTAATTGGTAATTAACTCTTCTACTATTACTATACTATATATTAGTAAAGTTATTATACTAGAAAGAATAAATTCAAACACCTATACTTAAAATTAATGTAGAATAAAACATTATAGATATTAGCTTAGATATTTTAAACTTTCTTTATTCTAATACTTTACTTAGAGTTTCTAAAGTATATATTAACTCTTTTATCAAAGTTACTATTAAAAAGTTAACTATCTATTTCCAATCTAACCTTACTAAAAGTACTCTATAAATTTATATTAAAAGAATTAACTATATACTTTTCTTTACTAATAAATAAAACCTATTTAGTAAATATAATAATCATTTTAGAATATTACTAAGTCTTTATAATATATAGGATTTATAGTATCCTATATTTCTTATATTTAAAAAACCTATATATTTTCTCGAAAACTCTATATGAGTTCTTGGAAACCTTTCTCTCCTCTTGAGAATTCTTTTCTTCTCCTTATTAAAATATCTACAAATAGCCTTAATATCAATATACCTTAAGTAGTAGCCCTAAGTACTTAATACTATATTCCTAAGAAACTTGAAACTTAATAGACTTAACCTTCTTTAACTAATAAGTTATTAAAATTAACAATAATGATATTATAAAACCTAACTCTACTACTATTAGTACTTATATAATCTACTCTATAACTTAATATAAGTATATAAGACTCTATAGTTTTATACTATTTAACTACTTTAGTTTTAACTTTATAGAATAACTTAATATGATATAGTGGTTTAGTATTACTACTATGATCTACGACTTAAGAAACTACTTTATTCACTACAAAATTGAAATTAAAATGAAAAGGGATAAGATCTATATAATCCTATACTAACTTATTTAATAAAATTACTTTACCCCTAAACTTTAATAAAACTTAATAAACTTACTACTTATTTTAATACTTTTGATAGTAGCCTTTATAATCATCTAGGATAAATAAAGATTCTTATAAGTATAGGAAAGGACATATTGCTATCCTTCATTTTTAATACTAAACCTAAGGTTAAAAAAGTAATACTTATGATTATTACTTCGCTCATATTTGAAGCTTTAATATAGAATATATATCATTTATAATTACTTATAAAAAATATATAGTTTCTAATACTACTACTAAGATTACTAATTTATAAATTACATACTATAGAGCTTTGCTAAATATAAGAAATATACTCAAGTTATAATGACTAGTAACAATCTTAATATTCTAAGTCTCTCTTATATATTTCTTTAATTAACTTATTTGAAACTTCATCTGATAACTATATTATAGATTTCATAAGATTATTTAATAAAAATGTAAAATATAGAATAAATCTCTATCTTATATTTAAAACTAAAATCTATATCTTTTCTGATTCGTACTTAATACTTAGTATTTTATATTATATAGAAATAAGAGTTTTCCATATTATACTAAACAATCAAATTTTTGATTATCATTTTAAATACTTTATATACCCTAACTAAAACCTATAGCTTAATTATATAGCTATATATAATCAGGAATATGTCAGAAATAATAGAATCTATTGGATTTCTTTGTCTAACTAGTAAAATACTAGTTTTAAGACTATAAGAACTAAAAACCCTAATTAAAGCTAAAAGGAAATACTTAAGATATTTATTATAAGACTTATATATTTCTAAACAATGTTTAAAATAAACTAGTATACTAGTAAAGTCTTATATAACTAGCTTATAAGTATGTATTATAGTATATAAAAATACTAACTAGTACTTTTTAGCTTTATAATAACTTTTTAGAATTTCTATAACTAACTATATTCTATTTTATATACTATTATAATATACTAAAAGTTTAATATCTTTAGAAAAACAGCAGTAATAGAAATATAGTACTTAAAGAATAGTTTTAAGATATATATATAATATATATCTTATAATAATATTTAAAGTTATAGTTATACTTCTATTTATTCCTAGCTATTTTAGAATAGATATTACTTATCTTAAGTTTTTATATATATTTATAATAATAAGAAATATTATATATATAGTAAACTAAATTATTAGTTTATAAATTATATCTTTAATAAGTAGTATATTTTATATAATAAATATAAGTTAAAGGAGGGGCTAATGGCTCGCTTTCTACTGCGATTATTAGTAGATATATTACCCCTTGAAGTATAATTTTAGCTTTTCACCCCCTGCTAACTACTATAGCCGGCTCCTAGTTAATTTAAGGCTAAACCCCTTATAGCTATAGTAGCTAGTATACCTACCCCACGTTAACCTTTTCGATAATAAATAACTAATAATTACTTCTATAATAACCTTATACTTTTATACCTTCACACTTTCATAACTACGTATAATTCGAATATCTTAGGATATTCAATTACTACTAACTATAAGTATTCTATTTAAATTATAATTTTAATATCTATAACTTTAATATCCCCTAGACTAAACCTTACTTACCCCTAAGATAAGACTTTATACTACTAATACAAAAGTTCTCTACTACTAATATAAGTTAACTTATAATTTCTATATAAGTATAATAAGATTCAGCTTATTCTTATTAGTAAACAATTTTAATATATTAATTAAGTATAATTAACTTATAAATAATACTTATATAGATATAGATATTTCTAGTATAGCTAGATAGCTTTTAAAACTTCTATAATTTTATTATTATAATAATCTAAAGTATCTAGTAACTAGTATTATAGTAGTATATTAATATTAGGGTATTACTTAATTAATACCTAATCCCTAAAATTATTAGTTTAGTATAGTAAATTATAAGTTAGCTAGATAATCTTCTTTTAAATATCTATAAATTACTTATTAATTATAATACTTAGGATAATTTTATTAAAGCTTATTTTAATAAAATAATGATTTTAGTTATAATAGTTATAACTAGATATTTCTATACTTATTCTATAGTTTGTTTTTTATAAGTAGCTATATAGATTTCGAGGAGATTTTAGTTCTATTCTAAAAGTATAGTATATTACCATTCTAGCTACTAGACTTTATTAAAGATATATATAGAAAAGCGATAGATTATAGAATACTTAGCTTTTATAAGTATTCTATTTTATTCTATCTTTAAGAGGTTTAAAGAAGCTCTTAACCCTACGATTTTAGTAGTTACTTTTAGCTATATATATTAAACTTTAGCCTAAGTAAAACTCTCTCCGATTATTACTATAAAGTCTTATATTATTATACGGTTAGTTATTAGAACTAGGTATATAATTATCCACAATAATAGGTAATTTCATTACCGTTTTAACTAGTTACGAGCTAGTATTAGTATAAATACTATTATCGGGTAAAATTTATAGTTAAATCTATATATAGGGTAAAGAGCTTAGATACTATTCTAGCTATAAAGTAAAAGTAACTAAGTAAATATAAGTCAACTAGTAGTCTAAAGATATACTCTATAGTAATATACTAAATTTTCTTCATTAAATATAAGAATACTAATAGTTTTAATAGTAATTCTAACATATCTCTAAAAGATAATAAGGATAAAGTAATTATTATTTAATATTAGATATAATATAACTTTAAAGACTAAAACTTTACTATATATAAGATATCCCTAATATTATGTTTTAGTAAATACTTGACTATTTTGAATAGAAGTAAAATTACTAAAATCTTCTAAGATTAAGTAGTATTATATATGTTTACTAAAAATAATATATAAAGTAATAAGATTCATAAGAGTATTACTATAGTTCTTTTAAATATTTAATATTAGATATAGTATAACTTTAAAGACTATAACTTTACTATATATAAGATATCTTTTATATTATATTTTAGTAAATAGTTTACTATTTTCAATAGAAGTAAAATTACTAAAATGTTCTAAGATTAAGTAGTATTATATATGTTTACTAAAAATAATATATAAAGTAATAAGATTCATAAGAATATTACTATAGTTCTTTTAAATACGGTTATATTTAAAACCCATTATTCAGCTACTATTTCTAACAATGTTATCTCATTCAAATACTACTAGTGTCTTGACTATGAAGTACTTCTAAATTACTACTTTTAAGTAAATAATAAACTTTTCTATTATCTTTATATTTCTATAGGATAAACTAATAATAATCTACTTTAGAAATACTAGTTTAATTATAATACTTAAAATAATTAATATTCCTATAAAAAGTATTAATTCCCGCTTAACGTAGTAGTTTAACGTCTAGCTAGCTCTTACTATTATAGTAAGAGTAGTAGGTTCGAATCCTATAGCGGGTAAGTATAACTAGTAAGTATATATATACTTTCTAGTTATATAAACTATATAGTAACTATTACTAGCCATTAGTACTTACTAATAACTATTAATATTAATAGCTAGTAACTATTAATAATAATAGCTAGTAGTAGGTATTACTAGCTAGCTAGTATTAGTATTACGTGACTATAATCCTTAAAGAATAACTATAATAGATATAGGCCTATACTTTCCCTTTATAACGTACTTTCCGCATTTGTTAGCTATTATATTAACTAACTATATTTACTATTTAAGGTTTTCTCCGTTTCAACGGTTCCTTAGAACTAGTAGTATCTAGTAAGTATACTAGGTAAGAGCTGACTACTAGGTATAGTTTCCTTTTAAAGGGTTCCCGAGAGGCATGTGATTAAATAGATTAAAGACTTTCAATATAACTATAATATTCCTATATTACTTAGTATTTTTATATTTTACATAAAACTATATAATATCTCTTCCTTATATGATTTTATAGATATAGATTACTTTAGTATTACTTTTAATAATATATATAGTTAACTCTACTGGAATAAAAGAACTATCTTTATTATTTAAAAGTAGAAATATCTATAGATATTCTTAGATAAGGAGAAAATAGTAATTTCTATAGATTTTATAGAGTTAGAGATATGGAAACTCTACTATTTCTCTGAATACTTAATTATAATATACTTCTATGATATTTGTATCAAAATAAAGTACCTAGTTAAATATTATACCTTCAAAACTCTTAAGAAATACCACTACTAATATTAAATATATAGTATTACTTGTTTTCACTTCTGTTTTACTATTTAGAATAATATAGAACTCAACTTTAAAGTTATTATCAATATCATCCATTTTAATAGTGATTTTATATTCTATATTATCAATATCACCATAGTATTTTAAACTATTTATATTTTACTAAATATCTCAACACAAATAATACAGTAAACTGTTAAAGTATATGAAATTAACTCTTATTGAAATACCCCTAATCGTATTACTATTAATATGAGAATAATATAACAATCGAAAGAATTTAGATTAGAAATAAAAACTTTAAGACTAATAGTTGAAAACGTACTAATTAAAATATATAATAATATTAGTAAAGTTAAATAGTACTATACTCTCTTCTATTAAATATATAGGATTCATTATAATCAAGTCTTAATAGTAACTCAGGATATATCCTTTGACGTAATATATAAAATAATTAATAATACTACTAATCTAAATAATTTTATACTTATACTACTTATATTTAGTATATGTTTGTATTTTATAAAAGACTTTATCATATCTCCAGATATAGTTACTTAAGTTAATACTATATAGAAAACAATAAAAGAAATCTACTATATTAATATTAAATATACTATTAATACTATTTAAGTAATATATAATAGTTGTATTATACTATATATAATGGTTCTCTTAGTCTAGTTTTCTATATACACCTAGAATAGGAGAAAGAAAAATAGTAAAGCCTATTTTACCTTTTTACTGTTTCTAATAAAATATATATTCTTAAGTTCTCATATAACTCATAAGAGTTTTAATTAAAAGTTGTAAAACTATATTTCAAAGATAATCAAGAAATCTTAAAAATTTATATTATCAAAGTATTAATACTTAATAATATCTATAAGAAGCTATAATTACCTCTATTACTACTACTTTAAATCTAATGTTATATAAGGATATATAATTCTATAATAATACCCTAATCTTATCTATAACTATCTTTATAAAACTCTAAAATATTTAGTAAATAGTATAAAATACTATTATTATAAATAATAGTAATCCACTTGTTATTAGTAATAATAATCCCCTTTTTGATATAATTAGTAATGTTACTAGTATATCATAATACTTATAGTTCTTACTGGTTTTCTATAAAAGGGTATTAGGAATAGTATTAATTTAGAACTATAGTTTAAAACTATATTTAATAGTTTACGTTATAATTGAAAGATATTTAGAAATAGTTCTCTAATTTACCTTTAATAAAAAGAGTAATATCATAATACCAAGTAGTTCTACTATTGAAAATTTTAATTAAAAAAGAAGTTAAACGTATTATTACTAATAGTATTACCAAGATTATCCAATATAACTTTATCTTCCTCAAAGATGATAGATATTTCAAGTTATATATTATGAATAAAATTAAGAATATAAATACGAATGAAATATTTAACAAATGGCGTTTTATAATTTAAAATCTTAGTCGTAATAGGAAATTTAAAACTTCAATATAATTACTAATGATTTAATAAAATAGCTAGTAGTTAAATTTAGTTATAATTTCAACTCCCTTTTAGTATAACAGTATAATAATATAGTTTTAAGATATTACTTAAACTTATATTTAAACTAGGATAGAACTTATAAAGTACATTATAGTTAATGTACTTTCCGACTTTAAAAAGAAAAACTTTCTAGGATTTATAATAAATATTATTAAACTATTATATACCTTTACCAAAGCTAGTACTTTTTAATAAGTAATTTAGCCTAAATATTATAAGTAATAGTTATAAATAGAAATATTAATATATAACTTATACTACTTTATCTTATATTTCACTAATGAGGATTTTAGCTTTGTAAATATATAAATTAATAATACCCTTCATCTCTCTAATACTATATTCTTATGATACAAAAAGAACTCTAGAAAAACTTATTTAAAACTAAACCTAAAATTACCCTAATAGAGATTACCCTTTTTACTTTTAAGAGAAAGATTTTAAACTTTAATAGTAATACTTTCTATTTGTACGAAAGATACTAAGAGTAAAATTTGGTATTTTTCATTATATATACTATATTTCAAATACTTAAGAAACTATATATTAAATAATATATATATAAGATATATCTTACTTTAATATACTAACTTAAAGTATTGGTCAACTTCTTATATACTTCATAAGAATAATAATTCCCTACTAAGATTATTATTATATTTAATAAATATTTTAAATAATAAATTAAGTATTTTAACTATAATCTGAGTTTTACACTATTTAACGTCTCTAAAACATACTTCTATACTTTCATTAATAACCTATTTACTAATAATACTAATCTCTTATCTTAACTAGAATATAAAATAATCCTAAGCTAGAAACTAATAATTAGTAATAATTAATTTAATCTTTGTAATAACTTTATATACTACTCATCTACTAAGGATAAGAGTATTACGAAGAGTACATTTGTTTTAGAAATTTATATTATAATAATTAGTGTAGATCTTACTTAAATGATAATTATATTAGTAGAGAACATCCTAAAATACTAGAAACTCCCCTAAATCCTAGTTATTATATATACCAACTTATATTTACCTTATAAGTATCTCATAAAGCCTAATACTACTAAAGAGAAATACTTGATAATTAATATTATAATACTAAAGTAATAACATAAGTACTATAAATTCTATAAAAACAATGGATTAATAGAAATAAGAACATTACTAATACTTCTATAAAAGAACTTTAAACTATATTTTTCAAAAGAAGTTTATTACTTTAAACTATATAACTATTTAAATAAAAAGAAAAATTACTTAAATAGAATGGATAAAAGCGGTATTTAAATATTATTAAGTAAAAAGTAGAAACGATAATTTAGATATTATTTCTATAATCATTTTTAATACTATTCTATAGTGTTTTGAGAATTTATTTCATAATATTTTCAATACTGATATCTATATATAAATAGATAGATATAAGGTATATAGTAAAGAAAAGTTACTAGTGTTAGTAATACTATACTATATAATATATACTATTACACATAAGTAAAATATATATAGCTATATACTTCTATATTTATATGATATATATAGTTACTTAGTTTCTATATATGTATTATATACATATTATATATATAATTATTTACTTTCTATATATATTATAGCTATATATTTTCTATAGCCTACTATTAATATTTATTATTTACTATAGCTTAGTACTATAGTAATTAGTAAGCAGTTATTACGCTTTGGATCTAGAGTTTTACGTAACTATATATAGCTATATAATATAATAATAATAATCACGAATACTGGAACCCTTTTATACTTATATAGATAAAACTATATATAGTACACGATTATCTCTACTCGATAAACTAACAATTCTAATAATAAGTTTAATACTTTAAAGCTACTACTATAAAGACTATCATATAGTTTATACTAGCTTTTACATCCAAACTCAAGCTAAATCAATTACTATACTACAAAGTCCCCTTTACTACATTTACGTATAGAGATATATATAGACTACAGTATATCCTTGGGTTCTTCTTTCTCTCATAGAAGTTTTATATTATATATTAAGTAAAAAGCAGAATATAAAAACACAACTAAAAGTATATATTATATTAATATACTAAAGTATAGTAGAATATATGTTTTTGAAAGTAAAGAAGTTTGTTTGAATTTCGAAATATTTCTTGTGATATTCAATATATAAAGTATTATTTAAACTTATATTAAAATACTAAAAGTATTGTAATAGATCTTATTATATTAGAGAATATTAGAGAAATAATATATAGTCTTTATGATAGTTAAATAAACTTCAATTAAACAAATTAAGTTTAAAAAACTATAAACTATAAATACATAGCTCTATATATAGATATTTTACTAAGTAGAGTGATGAAATTATAAAGTTATAAACTTAGAGTATTTTGAAAATAGAAAGAATATAGTTAATCATTTCAAGTTTATAGATAATATCATATTACCTCTGGAATTATGTCTTAATTACTATCTTTATAATGAAATACTTAAGTCTATAAAACTAGAATATTTTATAGTATGTAAAAGTTATATTCTAGAAGTAAAAGTTGTTTATAGTACTAGAATAGATATGAAAACTAGTGATTTATATTATTACATTTTCTTCTATATAATAATACTAATATTAAAGTATTTTACTTATATTTAAGAGTTTCATTTATTATATAAGTTTAAATAAACTGTTTATATTGATAGTCTTAAACCTTTGAAACATCAAAGCTATAGAAGACTTCTTGACTTTCAGGCTTTCTTCTATAAAATCTATAATGTTTCTTCTATAATATCTTCTATAATATCTATCAAGAAGTACTAATTCTTTCTATAATCCGCTCGCATAGAGATAAAGCTTTTAGAATACCAGATTTCGGTATTCTAAAAGTTTATTGATATATTTTTTTTAGAAATTCTTTTAAGAATAATTTCTAAAAAACGTTTTAATAAATATTTGTTTTAAAATTGGAATAGTCTTATATATTATAAATTTCAATATCTATTTAAAACACATTCTATTAAATGAGCTACTAATTATATTTCTAAAGAATAAAAAACTATTTCTAATAAAAATTTAAGTATTCAAAATAGATAAAACTATCAGAATATATATATTTAACTTAATAGCTCTGTAGACTTATAAGACTTTTAATTATTATATATAATTAGGAGGTAAAATCTCATATATATTCTATATAATAAGATATAATTATATATATTCTATAGAATTTCATTTCAAGTAGTTCAATTAAGGCGAAGCCTATAGAATAGTACTAGAACCTGAGGTTTAACTAGTGTAAACTCCGCCTCTCGAGCGTGTTTTTCCTGATACTAATTGCCTAGCAAGGTAAGGTAAAGTAGTGCACGTACAGTATTCACTACTTGCGCACTCTCTAGACAAGTAAGTCGGTACTGCTTATCTGGACGAAAACGCGTAAGTGAATTGGGAACGTGGCCACCATGGGGCAGCAAGCTGCATATCGTGCCTTCAAGGTATCCGTATGCCTATAAGTACGACATGCCACACGGGCTTGCAGAAACGACCAGCCATCTCTTTCTGCTACCTTATGCATGAACACAAGCCATACGACACTGTAGAGCATCTTAAGGAGCCTGCTGTCTATGCCCAAGCCACGTCCATCAAGTGCTATGTCGACAGCTGGCTCATCCACGAGATTTGGGTGACTCAAACCACATTCGATACAATGAGACGACACGGACATGTCTGCAATGACAAAGTCCATGGAGACGGGCGGGGACAATGTTTGGGGCCGGGGACGTCGGCATAGACATGGGCGCGATCGGGGACGGGACGGGGACGTCGGCAACGCCAGGTCAATGCGGCAACAATAGTACTTGTAGTGATGACAGTAGAAAGAGGTCAGAAGGTGTGGGTTCCATCTTGGTAACGGCCTGTGCTTGTCCCGAATGGAGCAATTGAGCCTGAACAACAGGCGAAACCAAAATCTCTGCTGGTCTAAGTTGTCTGCTAAGCCATCTGTCTTTTTCTCTTTCTCTGCACCTCTCTTAATCTGTCCCTGTACCTTGCTCTCTATTTCCCCTTTTCCTATACCTCCATAAGGATTAAATATGTTAGTTTCTTGGCTTGACCCACGACAGCATAATTGGCTAGAACATCTGGAAGATATATTACTCATAGTAAGATAGATAAAGTAAATTTAAACTTAACAAAAAGCTCAACCTATGTATATCTAGTAGGTAGTTACCTCTGAATAGAAACTGTTTGATAGCCCTGGTAGTACTTCTGCATATCCTACTCGAGGTGGTTAATTTAACGAAGCGCTAACATATTTAATCCCTATGGAAGTATTTATGATCTCTCTCTACCTTCTCTCCATGTCATGCACCTCTCTCTCCTTGTCACGTACCTCTCTCTTCATGTATCCCTCTCTGTCTCTCTTCCCTCATCTCGTCTATGCAAGTGCGTTCGTCCGCCCAATTGTTCGCCCGCTCAGTAGCCTGGCAGAGTGTCTGGTTGACGAATCTTCAATTGTTAGAACGTGGGAGCTCTGGGGCCGTTCCCCCATCGCTTCCCCTCCCTCTTGCTTTTGACTTCCCCTGTCGTCTTTTGTTTCCACCACAACTCCCTTATCCGTACTGCGTATTCACTATCCGTATCCGTGAAGTAGCCACAGCATGGCTCAACACTCGAGCATGCAGTTCACACGGCCACGCCAGTTTGCCATAGCAAGTACTAAGTGGACAACGACCACAAACCGAGCCGCAGTAGAGCATCTCCGTCATACGTGAACGTTGATGGCTGGTCGTTGTAATAGCAATTCCCACCTGTCTTTGACGGTGAGTGCTGCCTGCTGGGGTAGAGTCTGCTCAGTACCTACCTTACTTCATGTATGAAAGACCACACCTTGACCAGGTTGAAGCAAGAGAGTGTTGAAATCATGAGACGACAGCATGGTGTAAAAAGACAATGACCGGCGCCCAACGGCCCGACGTACCTCGGCGTATACTGCGTAAATCCGACGCAGCATTTGGTTCTCACGCTTGGCTTTGGCCGAATTTGCTTTTGAGGGGAAATAACATTGCCTGTCTCCACGACAGACGATTCAAGCTTTCGCCCTTTCAAGAGACCAATTCTGCCAGCACACTGAATTGCACGGATTTTCATGTTCAAATCAAGAGCAAGCCATGAGCAGTGGAGCGGGGCTTGAACGCTTCCTGACGGTAGGTAGTTCGTTGTAGGAGACACTGTGTCAAACCGGGGGAAACACTGTCTGTGGTGTGCCGATCCGGATACGTCGAATTTGTTTTCAAGCCGGTTGGCTTTGGTGACAAGAACTAACTGCATCGAAGAGGGGAATGTTCTGATTTTAGGAAGCATGATCCCAGCTGGGGAGATTCGGCTGGTGTCGTTTCTCATCTAGGGCCACTACTGTGTCCTGTGTAAGTAGGTGTACTCAGGAAGAAGAATAAGCGCAAGATATACGCATGCTTGTTCTGCTGTCATGAGCACGCCTTGGACATGCAGTCTGCAACCTCTGCATAGTTGCCGGCTTGGGACGTTTGACCAGTTCCACACGTTGATACAACCACAACCACAACCACGACAACAACAACAGCAACCACCACCACCACCACCACCACCACCACCACCACCACCAGCTGAAGCAGCATGCTGCGTTGTTTCCTACAGCGGGGAGTGGTCCGAGAACGAGTGTGCCGTGTTGGCATATCAGCGCAAATTCTGGTTCCGCATTGTTTCCGACGCTCGTTTGTTACGCGATAGCGTCCGAACTGCAAGTGATACAGCTACGCAGCAAGGCTTCGCAACTTACTAAGCCTGAGACATCTGGGGTCCGTACACCGTACATGATCCAGTCGAGACTCTTTCTTAGGCCATGATACCTAGTTGTCAATCCACTTGTCGTACTTGTAATGCAGTGGATAGCTGTGGAGATCGACATTTCAACGTTGACCTTACATAGGTAGTACTTGCGCACTACTATGTACAGTGAAGGACGCAACGGTTGCCTTGGAAGGGACAGCAGTAAGCCTCGCTGAAGCTGGCATAATCGTAGCCCAAAGGAAATAAACAAAATTAGGAGATGGGGTGGGCTGACAGGGATACACATGGCCGGCACTACTATGTACATAGTACTGTCGAATATATGGCATGCAGATGCCTTCGCACTTGCAATCCACCCCCCCGAGACAGGGGAATTCTCTCGTTGGGGAGTGTCGGGTTCGCAGCAACACGGGCACAGTCCCAGCGCGCACGTGGTTAGTCAATATGTCCGTCCGACGGAGAAGGCAAGAGGCACCACCCGGCGGTGACGGAAGCCAACTCAGCTCCATCGTTGTAGCCGCGGAGCAGAGACTCTGTTTACCAGCAAGCGATGAAGTTTACTGCATGTGGTAACTCTGACTTTCGTGGGCAAATGTGGTAGTGAAGGCTGGCATGTCCTCTTGTCAGGCCACCGTATTTTCCAAATGTGTGCCTTCCAGCCGCTCTTGCGCTCTTGGGGTGTTGTTGAGATATGCTGGGTGGCTGTACTCATGTATGCGTAGCATGCACGGACCGACTACGCAAGTTTGGAGAACACTCCATCATCTCGCAATACCGGTGTACTGAGACAGATCGTCTTCGCGGCACATATCAACGTATACTCCAGACGGTAATGGCAAGATTCTGGGTGGCCTCAAGATTCCGAGGAACTTCAAGGGGGTCGGTCGGCAGAGTGGTCGGCAGGGTGCCGAGACTTTGGCTTGATCCTCTTCCTATGATGGGATACCGCTGGGAAAGGAGAGTTGCCTACAGAAACAAAGGTACCGCGAGCTAGAGCACATGGAAGAACACGTACCTTGCTGTGGCTCGTTCTCGCAGTGCAGTACAGGGTAAGGTTGATAAGGGCTCTTGTGGTGTGGAGACATCCTCGAGATCTGACGGTGTGCTCGTCAGCTTCGCTCGCAAGAAGTCGTGGGAACCCCGCGCGGGTATTGATTCGTGGGCGACCGGGGCCCTAGCTACCGTCCTTCATGGGTCAGGCTGATAAAAGGTGCGTCCAGCGATGTTAACATGCTAATTACGCCATAGCGTGCCTGGGAAGCTGCTTGCGAGGTGTGGCCAGCAGTTCGAATGATGCGGCGTCCCGCGTCTTGTGTGTGCGTGTGCATGCGCGTATGTGTGTGCGTGCGCCTGCCTGCTCGTGCTGCCGGTCGGGGCTCGCCAACGAACGAATGACTTGGCTTTGAAGTTTTATCCTTCGAGCTCTGACAACGACACCGTGGTGTCACCTCGACATGGATTGTGAGACTTCGGAGCCGAGCGGACTGGGCGGCCGGCCACCCTGAAACCGTGTTTCCCATTTGGGATTGCACCACCGCTGTGCCCACTGGGAGATTTGCCCGTCGGAGTGTCCAAATCGGACTAGCACGCACAGCCAGCCCGGACGGCACAGCGCTCGCTTGCCTTACTAAGGTAATGCACCGGCAGGACCTAAGCAGTTACATGTGGGTAGTGGTAGCGACCGCAGAAACCGCACTGAGAAGGTTCGTTTTGACTTGTCCTGCTGTGCACGTAAGTAAGATTGTTGTTCAAACGTCGAGCTGCACAGTAGCTGTACTAGCGTGCACACAGAAGCGAAAGCGAGCATTCTAACTAGGGTGCACACAATAGATATCTACCTGACGTACACTAGGGCGCGAGCCCCAGCAGCTTGTCGTGAGTGGATAGCGGATAATCGATTGCGCGATTCCGCAAGCTCAGACGAACGACGGGGCCGCGGATGCGGGCATTAAGAGGCACGTGTGCAGGTGGCGCGCAATACAAAAGGGTCTGCAGTGGACTGGAACCTACTTGTACCTGGTAAACATCTCAAGGTATCTTGTGTAACCGTGCACACACCTACCTTCTCCAACCGAGGGACAGAATGCAACTACGGAGTGACGTACGGATACACTTGAAGTTGTCGGGGAACGCGACCGAGGCTCGATTGCGAGCATCTTAGCACTTCAGACGGGGTACCTGCGACGAGGCCAGGGAACTGATGGGGTGAAAATGATCTTCACAAGGATGACGAAGCATGTGAACACACTGCACAGTGTAGGACTACTAGTACATTATGGAGATACCGCAGATACAAGTATGTCCATGGGCCCTCGGTACTCGCGGAGGGGTTGGCGCCCATCGAGGAGGGCCTTCAGCACCCAATACCGGACATAGTTTTGGAAAGGTGAAAGGTGACAGTTGGTTGCCGCGTGTACCAACAATACCTGACCAGGGTCGATGGCTCGGGCTCAGAGGATTGCAAAAAGGTGTATCCGTATCAAGAAAAGGTGGCGGAGCGGAACCCGTCAATTCTGAGGTATTCTTAGGCTGGTCCGTGCCACTTCTTCGGTGTTAGGCTGGCATCACGCAGTAGTGTGCTCGCTTGACCAGCTGCTCTGGAACTAGCTCTAGCATGTGTCTAACCTTAACCGCAAAAAACAGGGCGGTCGAAAAAGGCACAGTGTCAGCAAGGTTGAGCAGAACACCGGGCTAATACTCAATGATTTACAAATCTAGCTTGGGTCTTCGGCGTGTGTCTTCTCATGCTTGATTAACAAGAACGTACCTGAGTGCTCTGTAAGCCCCCCCCCTTTTCTTCAATGCGGTACATGTATTCGAGGCGGACTCCTACTCCGTCGGAAAGGGAAAGAAGGAGGATCCTCTCTATCGTCAATGAAAGACAAATGGCTCCAACCACCCTTTGTGGGATGCTACTCGGTAGCTCCACGGCACGGCGTTTGAACCAAGAGCTGATGACGGGAGTACGAAGTTTTGCCGATGATAAAGCCGGGGGCGCTGTGCTGTGCATGCAACACTAGCCCGATCAACTGCCAATTATGTGGGGGCTCTGAACAGTTGGCCTGACAAGTGGAATGCGGGCCGCACCAGCATAACGTTGATTCGAGGAAGGTCGAAGCCAGTATGCCAAGACATTTTCCTCCAAAACTTGACTGGGACAACTGGGCGTGTTGTTGCATGTAATTAGAGGACAAAATCTATCAGGAATAATACAGTTGAGAGGTAGAGTTAGTTTATGCTATTGAAACCTCAGATACTAGTACTATCTATAAAAGCTTTACTTGATTTGAGTTATTTAGAATAAAGTCTTATAAAATATATATAACTATATATTAGTTTATCTAGTAGAGATAATCGTATACTATATAAAATCTAATTATAGAAATATAAAAGAATTCTAGTATTAATTATTATTATTACTATATTATATAGCTATGTATATAGCTATATAAAGCTCTAGATTTATAGTATAGTAGTTATTTACTAATTCCTATAATACTGGGTTATAACTAGTAGTAAGTATTACTAGTAAAATATGAAAAATATATATTTATATATATTATATATATATATATATATATATATATATATATATATATAGAAATATAGAGTTATATATACTATATATATGGAAGTATATAGTATATATACGGTGCTATATACTATATAGTATAGTATTACTAATACTAGCGACTTTTTCTTTTTACTATATACTTTATACTTATCTATTTAAATATAAAACTAGCACTAAAAATACTATAAAGATAAGATTGAAATATTTCTTTTACTTTTACCTAACAATATCTAAATACTTTTCATCTGTTTCATTTAAATAATCTATCTCTCTATCTAAATAATTATATAATTTAAATTAATAAATCTCTTAAAAGTATACTTTGGGATATCTTTTATGGAAGTATAAGTAATATTATTATTTCTATCAATCTACTATATTTAAAAGAATTTATAATACTTATATGATTACTTTAATACTATAATATTAATTCTTAGGTATTTCCTTTTAGTAGTACTAAGTTATATAAAGTATTTACAAAGTAAGTATAAGTTCATACATATAATAGTTAGGATTTGAAAGAGATCTTAATACTTAAAGATCTTCTTGAACAATATGACTATAATATATATAAAGCATATTACTAGTTACTAGAATATAAATCTCTAAAAAAAGTATTTTCCTAGTAATTCTTTTATTTTTAGTAGAAAAGTAGTATGTGAAATCATTATAGAAATCGAAAAAGCTATTACTATTACTATTTTATAACTTAGAATTATTATAAATCCTAATCAAGATAAGAAATTAGTATTGTTAGTAAAAGAGTTATTGATAAAAGTATAGAAATATATTTTGGAGAAACTAAGTGATATAAACTCAAAACTATAGTTAAGATACTTAATTTACCATTTAGAGTAGCTATTAAATATAGTAGCTTTATTAGTAAAGAGTTAATACTCTTATATAATATATAAGAAATCAAATAATATTATAAGTTAATATATTGAAATAAACCGAACTCTGCGTATATATTACTTAATACATATTTTCTTTAGTATTTTAAGTATAATATATATATCGAAGAATACTAGCTCTTATCTTTAGTATTCCTAGTATAAGTAGAAACTATTATTATTAAAACTTGAAATCCCTTTGTTAAATATAAGAAAGGTAATGTCTATAAAAATAATCTTGGGTTTTGTTTTAAATAAAACTCTTCAGAATTCTTTATTTTGATAATATAGGAAAGTATTATTAGAGAACTAAGAGTATTATCTATTTATATTTCTATAAAACTAAAATTCTTATTACTAAATATAAGATAAAGAAATATATATTATATATTAATATCTCTACTTGTAACTATTAGAGTTATAGCTAATTCTATTACTCTATTTAGAGTTATAGCTAAGTCTATATTTACTCTATATTCTATCTCTCCGTATAAAAAGGTATTGAACAACTTAAGTAGTTTCTAAATACTCTTAGAAATTCTATATTTTCTATTTATTCTAGAAAACTAGTTTTTAGAGTTTAGGTTTTATAACCTAAATTAACTAAACTCTAAATTAGTTAAACTTTAA
>RYZW01000497.1:0-32222 GCA_004367215.1 Colletotrichum trifolii
TAACTACTATAACTAGCCTCTAGTTAATCTAAGACTAAACCCCTCGTAACTATAATAGCTAGTATACCCGCCCCGTGTTAACCTTTTCGATAACAAATAACTGATAACTTTTTCTATAATAACCTTATACCCTTATATCTTTACACCCTTATACCCTTATAGCTATATATAATTCAAATATCTCAAAATATTCAATTATTACTAATTATAAATACTCTATTCAAATCATAACTTTAATATCTATAATTTTAATATCCCTATTAACTAAGCCCTACTTACCCCTAAGATAAAACTTTATACTACTAATATAAACGTTCTCTATTATTAATATAAATTAGCTTATAATTTGTATATAAGTATAGTAGGACTTAGCCTACTTTTAATAGTGCATATTCTTAATATATTGTTTAAGAATAGCTAATATATTAGTAATACTTCTATGAATACAAGTATTTCTAGTATAACGAAATAATACTAAGAATTTTTATTATTATTATATTATCATAATAGTTTAAAACATCTAATAACTAGTATTACAATAAAGTGTCAATATTTAAGTATTAACTAATTAATACCTAATCTCAAATATTATTAGGTCAATATAATAGTCCATAGAATAACTAGACGATTTTCTTTCAAATATTTATAAGCTATTTATGAATTATTATATTAAGTAAAATGTTATTAAAGTTTAGTTTAATATACTGATAGCTTTATTTATAGTAGTTATAGTTAGATATTTCTATACTTATCTCATAATTATCTTTTTGTAAATAGTTATATAGATTTCAAAGAGATTTTAGTTTTATTATAAAAAATAATTATAGAAAGGTAATAGATGAAAGAATACCTAGCTTTTATATTTCGAAATAAATATTCTATTTTACTCTATTTTTAAGAGGTTTAAAAAAGTTCTGAACTTTATAATTTTAGTACTTACTTTTAGCTATATATATTAAGTTTTAACTTTAATAAAGCTTTTCCTCACTAGTATTATAAGGTTTTCTATTACTATAGGGTTAAATATTAGAACTAGAGGTATAATTATCTATAATAATAAGTAGTTCTATTACTATTTTAACTAGTTATAAACTAGTATTAGTATGAATACTATTATTAAGTAAAGCCTATAGTTAAATCTATTTATAGGGTAAAGAACTTAAATACTATTCTAGATATAGAGTAAAAGTTACTAAATTATTACTATATTATATAGCTATATATATAGTTATATAAAGCTCTAGATCTATAGTATAGTAATTACTTACTAATTATTATAGTACTAAACTGTAGCTAGTAGTATATACTACAAGTAAAGTATGGAAAGTATATAGCTATATATAGATAAATAGAGCTCTAGATCTATAGTGTAGTGATTACTTACTAGTTATTATAGTACTAAACTATAGCTAGTAATAAATATTACTACTAAGATATAGAATGTATTTAGCTATATATACTATATATATACAGAGATATCTAGTTATATATACTATATATAGAGAGAGATATATATATATTATATAGTATTATATACTATATAGTATAGTATTACTAGTACTAGTAATCTTTTCTTTTTACTATATACCTTATATCTATTTACTTATATATAAAAGCTAGTATTAAGAATATTATAAATATATACTAAAAATACTATAAAAAGCGATATTTAAAGTAAGTATAAATTAGTATTAAAAATAATCCTTTTACCTTTTACTTAACAATACATAATTACTCTTTTATCTATTCTACTTAAGTAACTTATTTCTCTATTTAAATAGTTATATAGTTTGAAGTAATAAATCTCTTAAGAGTATAGTTTAGACTGTTCTTTATAAAAGTATTAGTAATATTATTATCTCTATTAACTCATTATACTTTGTAAAACTCGTAGTACTTATATAACTATTTTAATATTTAAATATTAATTATTCAATATTTCCTTTAAGTAGTACTAAGTTTTATAAAGTATTTATACAGTAAGTATAAGTTAGTATATATAATAGTTAGGATTCAGAACAAATGTTACTACTTTATGATCTTTATAAGGAATATAGCTATAGTTGGAGTAAAGTTTATACTAGTTTGTATAGTATAAATCTCTAAAATAAATATATTCCTCATAATTCATTTATCTTGAGTAGAAGAATAGTATATAAGATTACTATAGAGGTTAAATTAATTATTACTAGTTATTATTTCTTAATTTAGAATTATTATAAATTCTAGTTTAGATAAGAAGTTAGTATTATTAGTGAAAGAGCTATTAAGAAAAGTATAGATATATATTTTAAAGAAGTTAAATAATACAAAGTTATAGCTATAGTTAAGATACTTGATTTATTACTTAAAATGATTATTAAATACAGTAATATTATCTATAAAAAGTTATTACTATTATATAATCTACAATAAGTTAAATACTACTTTGAATTAGTATATTAAAATAAAGTAAATTCTACCTATGTATTATTGCATACATGTTTTCTTAAGTATTGTATGTATAATATATATTAAGGTATACTAGTCTTTACTTTTAGTACTTTTAGTATAAGTAGAAAGCATCACTATCAAGATTTAAGATATCTCTATTAAAAATAAGAAAAGCTATTTCTATAAAAGTAATTTTAAGTTTTGTTTTAAATGAAACTTCCTAGAACTCTTGATTTTTATAGTATAAAAAGATAGTATGAGAGGAATTAAAAGTATTATCTATTCATATATTTATAAAGCTAAAATCTTTATTAGTAAGATATAAAATAAGGAAGTATAAGCTATATATTAATATCTCTATTTATAATTCCTCTTTACAATATTCAGAATAAGGTATTTACTAGTAAGTACTAGCTTTCGTAAAATTATATAATAATTTAATAATAGTCATCATAGACTTTAGAAAATGTTTCTTTATAAAATGAGAGAGTAAATTAATGATAAAATTCTCTAGAAGCTCTATTTTAACGTATCTATAAGTTTAATTAATATCTTAAAACTAAATTACTATACTTTTAAACTAGATAAGAACTAAAACTATAATTAAAATTGATTATTAGCTACTCTATCAGATTATTAGCAATTATATTAATATTTTAAACTTATTACTATTATTGAAACCTTGGATTATAAGGTGTGGTTTTATATATTTTATTAGTATCCTTATTTTTAATCTTATTAATAATATATAAGTTAGAATACTTATAACCTTAATAGAGAATAGGGTTATACTGGATAATCTTAATAATACTATTAGTAATAATACTCTTTACTTCCTTCTCAATCAACTCCTCAAACAAGAAACCTAGTATCATAATAATATATTTCTTATAGAAAATAAAAGAAAGAACTATATTTAAGTATTCCTTAATTTTCAATATACTATAAGACAAGAGTTATATTTAAAAGCTTAGACTATAATAATAGCTATTATAGGTTTTAGAGATATAATTATTCATAGAACAATATCGGGGATACTATTAAGAATATAGGGAAGTAGGAGATTATTCTTATCTTTACTAGTAATAATAGACGTAGTTTATAGTGTTAGTTAAGTATTTTAAGGCTGGGGGATAACTATAAATAGAATCAAAGTATAATAGTAAGAGTATATAACACTTTATACTGCTAGGTTAACTTTAAGGAAATAACTAAAATAATATATATTAATACTACTAAGAGTTAGTATTGCAAATAGTTACATACCTAGTAAAAGCTATTAGTTACTCTTAAAACATAGCTTTATAGCTATTATTTAAAACTTATAAAATCTATAAAAGAATTCGAGTGTATATATCTTACTATAAGTAGTAATAAAGCGAAATAAGCCTTACTATCCTTATATCTCTTACTATATATATAAAAGAAACTAAAATAAGAAAGCTACTATATATAAGATATTAAGGCTAGTATACATTACTAAAGTAGTATTAACAGTATATTTAGTATAAATATGGTAGACTTCTTCTATTATTCTCTATATAGTGTAAATTTAGGTAACTATATCTAGGAAAAAAGTAAAGTCTTCTATAAAATACAGATATATACCGAAAATAAATAATAAAAATATAAAATTGTTTAGACTAGTAATTTTATTAATTACTTTATATATTACCCAAAGAGATATTTCTTATGTTACTATTAAAACTTTATTATAATATATCTCGTATACCAAATAGAAAAAAAGTATAGTAATATTTAATATTACGCATTTGACAACAACGACCTCTTCAAATGAGACTTTCCGGTATGCACGTCGGATACGCTAATATTATTATGTCTTTTAATTAATACTATTCAAACTATTGATCCTATAGTCTTTACTTTTAATCTAAACCCTTTAAATTAAACTATTATTCTTATATTAATAATAATAAAATTAAAGAAATCCTAATAAGAATTATTTTAGTATACTCTAAAGGCTCTCTATATTACCTTTACTCAAGTATTTAGTAAAAAGTAAGTAATATTAAATACCGTAGTAATATTAATAATATAGAATATAAAATAGTTTTTAAAGTAGATAAGATTGATAATAACTTCGAAGTTAAACTTAATATTATCCTAAATAATAAAATAAAAATAAGAGGGGTAATACTATATATATAGTACTAGTAGTAGTACTACTGAAAAGCTTTAGAGGCATAATATTTAACTGAATATCCCGCTTTAGTAAAATATTATAGAAGTATACTATAGCTAGGTATCTAAAGTAGTAATAGAGTTTCTGTATCTCTAACTCCATAAAGTATATGGAAATAAGTATTTTCTCTTTATCTAGGAATATCTATAGATACTACTATTTTCGAATAATAAATACAATCGTTTTACTTTAAGAAGACTAATTACATATATTATTAAATATAATACTAACGTAATCTATATCTATAAAAGAGAGCAAAAAGGAGTATTATATAGTACTATGAAAAATATAATAATACTAAGTAGTATACGAATATCAACTATTCTAAATATTAGGATAGGGGTAGTACTACTAAAGCAAATTATAACTAGTTTACTTTATAGAAATATAAAAGTTATAGAAAAGTTGATTATTTATTTAAAAGTTATAAATTAGGAATACTCAGTAGTTAAAAAACCAGTAGTACCTAAATTAGGTAATATCTTTTGAAAGATAATAACTCAATAATAATTTTTAAGCATGAAAATATATATACAAGCTATAGCACTACTCTTAATAATTTCACTACTAGAAATACTCTTCTTGATAAAAATATATAATACTTTTTAATTTTAAAACATTCTAGTAATTTTACTTGTATTTAAAATAGTAAACTACTTACTAAAGAATAATATAAAAGATATTTTAAAATGATAAAAATATAATCCTAAAGGTTATACTATATCTAGTATAAAATAATAAACTCTTTATACCTATGATCTCTTAAGAATACTTAGGAATTATTATTAACACTATGAATACCTTTATATTTAGCGCAAAGAACCTAATATACTACTATAAAGTACACTTTTAGATTACTAGCTAACTTATACCTATTATATAAAATATACTATTCCTCAAGAATATACTTTATAGACCAATAACCTATTTTACTTTATATATAGTATTGTTTATTAGTATAAGTATATATAGAAGCTAGAAGAGGGTAATATCTATTCTATAGTAGTTACAAGTAGCTATAAATATATCTATAATTTTAAGTATTTTTATAAAATATATTATATATATATTTGTTAAAATGTTAGGCTGTAGGTGTTTACCCTATAGTATTACTTAATATACCGTTACATATTCTCTAGAATATTCTACCTCGTTCTTTTATACGATATTTACTAGTAATTAACTTAAGGATTTGTAATTACTTACATAAATCTATATTATTTAAATATTCTATGAATTACTAACTAGAATATTCTAGAACTAAGTATAATACTATAAAGGAAAACTTCTCTATTCTTTTGGTATATATTGAGATTAACTAACTATAATAATCTTTTACTAAATATAATTGTTATTTACTCTTTTATTCTATTTTCTCTTTTCCTAAGATTATCGAGTATATATAATTTTAATATAAAGTATAGCTTTACTAGATATAGGCTATATACCTACTTACTTTTTAACAAGTCATAAACTTGGAGTTATATTATTCTATTGAATTTTAAGATCTGCTTTATTAATATAAGTGAAACTCGATAATCGAATTATCTAATATATCTCGAAAAAGGTCGACTATTTATATCGGTTACTGCAATATTCACCATAGAAATAATGCATATATTCTTTTATCCGAGTCTCCTCTTTTCGACTTACTAGCAACTTTAGAGTTACTATTTCAATATTACCCTACTACTCTTATAGGGTATTTATTTAGTATATTCGATATTCGAATCAAATCGAAATCGATATTTCGAAAATCGAACTACTAATCTACTATATTAGTATTACTACTATTTAGTAGTATTTTTAGCTGTTGAAAATCCGATTTACTATATTAGTAATACTATTTAGCTATCAAGTAGTATTTAGGCTTTTTTATTGATTTTCTATATTGGTATTTTACTATTTAGTATTATAGACCTAAGCTTTAAGGCTTATATAGGATATTACTATCAAAACTCCACATAACAACTACCCTTATAATCTAGTAAAGAGCTTTTACTTTAAATATAAACTCTTTCAGTTTATTATAATACTATTAAAGTAGTACTGAAATATTTCTTGTAACTAGTTTCTAATATTAATAAACTTTTTATTTAGGTTTAACTTAGTAGTAAATAGTAGATAATAAAAGAAATAGAAAATAGTAAAAGAAAATAGTAGATATTACTATTCTAGAACTTTTAATAAGGATTCTAATAAACGAATAATAGACTATCTTAATAGAAAGCAAAAACTAATATTTCTAAAATATTTTTATACAGTTCTAATAAGATTATAAAATAGCTTTATGAATTTTATAAGTATTTCTTCTAAAAGAAAGCTATTTTTTATTAATACCTCTGTTCATAGTAATACCTTCTACTTTGCTTTATAATAAATAACTATATAATATAAATTAGAAATTAATTAAATTGTTATTAGGAAACTTAGAAATCTCTAGTAATTTTTATAGATTAGCCCATTACTTAAAATCCAGATATAAATTGGTAACTTTTATACAATATAAGAATTATAATATTATTAAGATATTAATATATCTTTCTAATATTTTACTAAGTATCAGAAAACCCTTATTATAATACTTGAATTCTTAAGAAGATTTATTATTTCTATTAAATGTTTAAATAAATATTTACTAAGTTCTTTATTAAGTTTAAATTGATTATAAGATAAGTAGTGGGGTATTCCTAAGTAGGGAATATCTAGTTAAACTATTTCTAATTAGTTTTCTCCTATGAAATTTAGATAACTACTATTAACTAGAATATTAGCTAGATAAACTATTATACTACTATCTAATACTTCTATATACTTATAATAAACCTTAAAATTCTTAATATAGAATTATAAAACTATAGCTATAGTAAGGGGACATTAAAAACGGTCAATGGCCAAAAAACACGAATTTCACACCAAAAATCGCCAAAAACTCGATTTTTATTTCGTGAATAAAAGAGGAAGTTATAGATTTTAGTTTTCAAAAATGTTTAGTTAGACTTCCCATATAAGTTAGTTTCATATATATAAGATATAGAAGTTTTAGACTTATATATAACGAAATATTTAAAGTTAAAAACTTACTAGTTTTGAAACTTTAGCTTCAGGGCACATTACAGGGCATTTAGTGGATAAAATCTAATCTAAAACCTTAAGGGTCAACCTTAAGATTTTCTAGCATTATTATATATACTTGGATTCTTATAGTATTTAAGTATATATATCTCGTACTATTTATTAAGCTACATTAAGAATCTAGTTGCTTTTAGTCTGCTAGTACTTTAAATACTTATATTTTAAAATATTAAGATAAGTGGATTTTAGGTGAGGATTTCGTCGTCGACCATTTTTAATATCCCCCTACTATAATTATAATCTTTATCCTAGTTGAAACTAATAATTAATTAGAATAGGAATATATAAATAATAAATATAGAAATAACTTAAATTATTTTAATACTAGTATAATACTACTATACTACTATTTATAAGGGTATTGTAGCTAAAAGCTTGGTAAGGGAAGGAGTAATAATAAAAGGTAGGTCTCCGTAGGTTGTAAGACTTCAACTTAGTAGGCTAACTAATAGTGGCTATGAGAAGGCTTTTATCCTATAGTAGCCTAAGGCTACTATATTACATAATCTATATCTGTATAGTTAATCCGATCTATTCTAGCTATCCTAGCTCTTTATACAAACGATAAAGTATATCCTTATAACTATCCCCCTTTCTATAGGCCTTAGGCCTTAAAACCTATAAATACTATATAGCCGCTTTTTGAAAAAAATAACTTTACCAGCTATTTGCTGATTATTTAGCGATTAATAATAAAAGGATTCTTCCTATATATATTAATATATAAAAGTTATCCTATATATATATTAACACACAAAAGTTATTCATCCTATATATATATTAATGTATAAGGGTTATCCCACGTACGTATTAACGCATAAGGGTCGTTTATCCTATACGTATATTAATATATAAAAGTTATCCTACGCGTGTATTAATATATAAAAGTTATCCTATACGTATATTAACGTTTAAAGCTCTTATTCCTATATTAAGCTAATAGTACTTCCCGTAAGTATATTAACCTACGAGGTCTCCTACCTATTAGTAAGGCTTTAGTATATTAACTAGGATCTTTGAGGCTAAACCTAGGGTATCTAACCCTTTCCTATATATAGTAATACTTTCTCTACAAAGCTTCCTATTACTAATTAAGCATATAAGGCTTCTCGTAATTAATTAGACTATTAAAGCATTAGCGTATATTCGCTGGTAAGCTTTTCTAGGTTCTCTTATTATACTATATAGCCTTAAGCTCTATATAGCTCTAGGGACCTCTTAAGCCCTCAGCGAAACACTCGAAGTAAACCCTTATAAAGCACTTTTCTTATACTATAACTTTCTAGCCTTAGGCTTATCCTAGCTCTAAAGCTCCTTTAGTAAACCCTTAGCGAAGTATTTACAATAAATATACTAGTAAACTACTTACCTATTAAAGCACTTTTACTATACTATATAGCCCTAAGCTTTATATAGCTCTAGGGATTCTTTAAACCCTTAAAAAGTACTTATAGCAAACCTTTATAAAATAACCTAGTCTCTAGTAAAATATATAGAATTCGTTATAATAACAAGTAGCTATAGTATAGCTTAACTTGCTATATACTTTGTATAAGAGATAGCTCTCAAAGTACTCATACTCTTCAAAGTATAGCCTTTTTACTAGGGGGCTTTCTAGAGTATTAGTCTCCCTATAATATTCAAGTATTAACCTTTTAATAGTAGTAATAATAGTACTCCCGATACTACTAAAGCTTTTATAAAACTATAATATCTCCTACAAATACTTAGCTACTAGGGCTACTACCCTAAATACTTAGTTATCAAATTTCTAGTATTATAAGTACTATTAAAACCTAGCTTCGAGGTAATAGAAGAACGTAAAAGTATAAAGCCTCGAAGCCTCTAACTTAGAAATACCTAGGGCCCTATAAATAGCTAACTATTTAGTGTAGAACTTCAGTAAAGACTAGCTTTCATATTAAAGTATATAAAGTATACTATAGAGGCGTAGCTCTAATAATGTAAAGTTAGTTAATAAATAACGAATAAATACCATAAATTCAGCTTATATAAAGTCGTATAAAGTATAGCAGTAATTATACTACTAGGTCTATTAACTTTAAGCTAGTTTAGTTATAACCTACTAGATCTAGTATACCGCAGAGGCTTCTAGGTATAGAGAATAGCTATCTTAAATTACTATTAATTACTCCTCGATTTTATATAGGGTAATACTTTCATAAAGAAAACTATATAGATAACTAGGGGGCTTCAAGTAATCTTTATGATTAATAGTAGTTTCGGGGATCGACGGCATAGGTTCGCCGCTAGAAAGCCGAGCTAATATTATCTCTATAAAAGATAACTATTATTCAAGGAAGCATATAAGTACCACTATAGTTACTATAAGTTTAGGCGACGTAATTACTATAGCTTTAGTACTAGTTTCAGTAGAGTTTTCGGCAGCTATAATTTCGGGTATTATTATTTCTAGTGCTATTGCTATACATTCAGTAACTATTCGTCGTAGAGCTATTACTAAAATCCCGGCCCTATCCCTCTAGGAGGTAAAAGTTAAAGAATTATAAAAGTATTATAGCTAAAGGCCTAGCAAAGGAAAAAGTAAGAGTAAAAAATAGGTCTCTATAAATTATAAAACTTCAACTTAATAAGCTAACTAATAGTAGCTATAAGAGGGTTTTATTCTATAGTAGCCTCAGGCTACTATATTACATAATCCATATCTATATAATTAATCTAATCCTAGCTATCCCAGCTCTCCGTATAGGCTATAAAGTATATCCTTATACTTTTCTTCTTTATTATAAAAAATTAAATAGGTAAACTATTATAGCTAATAAACCCTAATTAAGTTTTATTATAAAAATATATAAGACCTAGTAAATGAATTCTATAGTTATCTAGGTATATATACATACTAGTACTTATATATATTATTATACTAAAAACTATTCTATTATAGAATATAAACTATAACTTACCTACCTACTTATAATTTCTAATACTAATATTTAGGTTTTATAGTTAGATAAAAACATTATAAATAATAAAGAAAAAACCTAATATTTTAAAAGAAGCTCCCTAAGGAGTAAATTAGTATAACTACTAATAATAATACTATAACAATAGATAAAGCTAGAGATATATAGAGATAAATAGATAAGCTATTTTTCTTAATCTCTATATTAATAAATGATAAGCTTTTTATCTCTATTTAAATTAATAGTAGTTATAATTATTTTAGAATAGTTAATAACGAATTAAGGAAATAGTAGAATTTTATATTAATTATATTACTTTAGCTATGCTACTTAGGTATTGTCCTAAGTATTTACCAAGGAACTTAGATTACTCAAATAACTAAAATATAAATTAATCTCAATAAGTAAATATCCAAAGCTTTATTCTATATGATTCTAGGAATAGTATACTTAGCTATTTGAAGAAACTATAGTTATAATACTATTAAGTTATTTTAAACCTCATTAAGAATAAAGTATAGATAAATATAGTTAATAGTTTAACTATCTAGACTATTAGTAATATACTAAAAGAAATATATGCAAATAAATTCGCAAAGCTTATTAAATTACTAACTATAATACTTTCTAGCTTAATAAAAAGGAAATATAAATCATTAATAACTGATTTTGTATATATTAATTGAGTTTTAGTAGCTATATTACTTATAGCTCTACAATAGTTAATATTTACTTTATTAGGTATTTGTATTCTTTTTACAGATTTATTTAATAAGGATAAAACCTCTAGCCTATTACTTTATTAGGGGTTTCTGAACTACTATGTTTACCTAAAGAAAAGCTTAAATAGAATAGAGCTAGATTTGATATAAAGACTATTTTATAATATACTATGAAATACTTCTTTAAGGTTTAATACTAGATAATAAACCTAATAGATAAAAGTTAAATCTAGATTAACTTATCTATAACTATAATACCTATCCTCTTTATGAAGAAACCTAAAGAGAAATAGTAATTCTATATAGATCATTATACTTTTAATATTATTAGTACTTATAACTATTACTCCCTACTATTAGTTAAAGAGATACTATACTAATTATCTAAAATAATATAGTTTATAAAAGATTGATATTTATATAGTTTCCTATGAAACTTATATTATAGAGGAGGATAAGTATAAAACTACTTTTTAGACCTATTGAATTTACTTATGTAATTTATTACCCTTTTTAAACTAATAAATATATTTATACTATTTTAATATTGTATTGATAATCCATTTCGAGGTAGCTTTAATATTTCGTTATAACTTGTTTAGATAATATCTTTATTTATAGTTATAGGTTAAAAAGTAATTATAAAGATAAAATTCAATAAGTTTTTAAATAGTTATAAAAAGCTAGTTTATACTTAAAGACAGAAATGTAAATTCTTAGTAATATAGATTAAATATCTAGGTTTGATTATTAAAGCGGAAAAAGGTATTTATTATTATTCTAAAAATTTAAAACTATATAGGAATAAGAAATTCTTAAGAATATCTATAATATCTAGAGTTTTTCTAACTTTATAAATTTCTATTATAACTTAGTTAATTATTTCTCTAGTTTAATAAAGCCTTTTATATAACTAATATAGAAAAAAGTATTATTTTACTAGGATATTATATACTAATAAGTATTCGAAGTATTTAAGCTTATATTTATCTCAGAATTAGTTATAATCTAATAGGATCTAGAGTTATCTATAGTGGTAGCAATAGATTACTTAAAAGTAGTATTAAATCATTATTTCTTATAAGAAAATAAAGATAATATATTAGAGTTGATTATGTATTATTTAGCTAGATTTATTTTAATTTCATAGAATTATATTCTTTATAATAAGAAATTACTGGTAATAGTATTATATTTAAGAGTATAATTAGTAATATTATAGAATATAGTAAAGCTATTTATTATTTTGTCTAACTAGAGATTTCTAGAATACTTTATAAATCTTAAATTTATCTCGAAATAATAACTTAATAACTAGAAGTTTTATTAGAGCTTAGTTTTATTTTGAAATATTACTTAGGTTATTTTATAAAGTATTTTAACGTTTTCTGTTTATAAGGTTAAAATACTATAATTTACCTAAAACTTATAATATAAGTTTTCTAACTTCTCTAAGTTAATTATAAAGATAAGGAAAAGGTTTCCCTAGTATTTCTAATTTATAATACATAAATAGAAGGGGACTAGGAAAAGGCTATATAGGTAAAAGATAACTATTAGTTTATTACTAGTAAATTACTAGATATGTATACTATATTTTAGAGTACTATATTATTAGAGTTATAGCTTAGTCTATTACTCTATTTAGAGTTATAGTTAAGTCTATTATTTACCCTATATTCTATTTCTCTATATACAAGGTATTAAAAAGCTTAAGTAGTCTCTGAATACTCTTATTAACCCTATATTTTCTATTTATTCTAGAAAACTAGTTTTCAGAGTTTAGGTTTTATAACCTATAACAATTGAACCTTAAATTAGTTAAACTTAAATATTGGAGTATCTTATATTTAAGTTTGTAGTAGCTTCTATATCTCGGAGCTCTAAATATTCCATATAATATAAAGTTACTTTTCTAATATAAACTCTATTTTTATTATATAGATAGCGAAGTTCCCTACTTCCATAGAATCCGAACTTCTTATTATTATTACTATTTCTACTAATGTTAGTATTATCTCTAAATACTACTTTAAACTCTCTATTCTCCTAAAGTTAATAGTTATATTATTCTTTTAACTTATTACTAGTATTTGAGTATTAGTTTAATAAGTTATAAGCCTAGCTTCTACTTACTTCTATTATACTAACTTTTAGCATTTAACCTAAAACTTATTTATTTAGTGAAAAACCTCTTTTAAATAACCTCTTCTAAAAACCTCTCTCTTTTTACTACTATATAGCTAATTAAACTAACTAACTATAAAGAATTTATACTAGTTAGAATAATAAATTTATTACTAGGCTAGTAAAAAAGTATATTAAATAGTAGAACCTGAAAATCCTATTTATCCTTGAAAGTTTACTTAGAACTTTTATAAACTAGTATTATAAATTATCTCTTATAAATTTTATAAACCGGGAACTTCTATAAATTATCTTCTAGAAACCTTATAAATTAAGAAACCCTATAGGTTATTTCCTAGAAACTTTATAAACTAGGAATTTCTATAAGTTAACCTAGATTTGTATTCATTAGACCTATAATTATTAAAAACTATAGAAAGATATTTCATACCAAATTTAAATACTAAGCTTTATAGTCTATAATTTCTTTTAATAGTTAATGTCTAATAATTTAAGTATTAAACTATTACTTCTATTAGTTTTTAAATAATAATTTATCTGCTAGAATTAGACCCCAAGTATTTTAATTCTGTACTAGAATCTAGATTAGGTCTTTCTTAAATAACTACTTTACTTATTAAAATTATTTTCAAATAAAATAAGTAACTCTAAAATAATCTTTATTCCTAGATTAAAAGAAACTCAGAATTATAATATTTAGTCTATTCATATAAAGGTTTTACTTATTAGTAAAGATATCTATATTAATTCAACTAAATTTATTTTAACTAAGAATACTAATAGGTATAGTAAGACTTTAAATTATATTTAGTCAAACTGTAAAAATAGTTTTCTGAGAGTTATTAGGAATTATATAGATACTTATATTATGTTCAGTTATTTAAAAAGCTCTATTAACTAACTAGTTTCTTAAGTAAGTTTCTTATTTATATAAAACTCTTTCATATAACTCTTAATAATTTTAAGTTTATAGAAAGGTTTCTAAATAAGATTAAAGAACTTATAAATAACTTATTTTTTAATACGGTTAAGTTATTTAATTAAGTAGTTATAGTTTATATCTTAAATAGTTCAGATAAAAGCTATAAAGATTTTATCACTTTAGTAATATAGAGTCTTAGAACTAATAAGAATTCTTATAAGTTAGAGTTTCTATTTTCTAATTTATTAGATATATTTAGAAGAAAGGATAATACTTCTTTAGTTAATTCTATTTTAAAGAAGAAATTCTAAACTTTAACTAAAATCTCTAAAGTTCAACTAATAACTAAAAAACCTTAGAAGAAATAGAAAAGTATTTTCTATAGTTATTATAGGAAAGCTAACTATATTAAAGGAAACTATTTTAATTTATGTTCTAGAAAATCTCTTAATTAAGTAAAATCTAAAAAGAATTCTTTTTCTTTAAAGAAAAAGAAAAAAGAAAAACTTACTTTAGAAAAGGTTAATGTTACTTGTTTAAACCTTTTAGTTAAAAGAATCTCTAAGATCTTATGTAACTTCATTCTTCTAAAGAAGAAAAAGATAAAAAAGAAAATATTAAGTTTCAAAATATAATTATAATTTACCTTCTTTTAAACAAAAGTTTTTATAGTCATGTTATTTTAGGTTCTTTAACTTCTGAAAAGATTCAAGAGACTAGGAGTTTCGAAAATAAGACTAAAATAATTTCTTTACATATTAATACTAAAGCTACTACTTATATAATTCAAGATTATACTTTTTATCTAATAAAATAAGAGTTTCAAACCTTCTTAAGTAGGGAAATACTAAAGAGATTATCTTAATTCTAAATGGTGATTTATAAATTATTTTTAATAAAGTTAAATATTCTTTTAAGTGATATCTATTTTATATTATAGTTAGGTATTAATTTATTAAGTTAGTTTAAGCTTAGTTCTATTAGAATTTCATCTACTTTCTTTAATATACCTATATTTGTTAATATTAAAAGAGATAAATTATTATTTATTAGAATAAAAGTTAATAACTTATATAAGTTCTATATTCCTATTATTAGCAATAAAGATTTAGTTTTTATAATTATTAATAAGAGTATTATTAATTGGAGATTCTAGTATGACTAAATAGGTTATACTAGTAATATTATTAAGTTAACTAAGAATACTATTAATAATATTAGTTATTAATATGATACAAATAATAAACTACTCATTTATAAAACTTGTTTAAAAAGTAAACTTACTAATAAAGTTCATAAAAATTTAAATACTTTTAAGAAGTTTAAATATCTTAATTATATTAGTTTAGACTTATATAGACTTATTATTCTAAGAACTTATAATTATCATAAATACTTTATATTATTTATAGAGAAATATAATCGATTTATCTAGGAAGGTTGTTGAAATCTAAGAGTTCTAAAGAAGTAATTTTAGCTTTGAAAGGGTTAATTAATATAACTAATAATAATAATAATAAGAGAATTAAGAAACTTAATACTAATAGTAGCTCTGAATTCTTAAATAATAGAATAGAATTCATTTATCTAAATAATCGTCTCATTTGTAATATAAAACTACTATATACTTATAAACTAAATAGGTTAATTAAGAAAACTATTAGAACTATTAATAATAAAACTAGAAATTCTCTTTATAATTCTAGCTTTCTATTTTATCTTTGAGGTTTAGTTATATTAACTTCCATATATCTTTATAATAGAATATTATATGCTTCTATTAATTTCAAGATTCATTATAAATTAAAACATAAGAGGAAACTTGTTATTTTAAATATAAAAGTATAGAGTAATTTCTATCACTATAATATTAAGTATAAGTGTTTTAAAAAACCTAAACCTTAAATTAAAGAAAAGTACTATAATTACTTATAGCTTTAATACTTATTTCGTTTAACATTTTTAATCTTTAAATACTATATAGTTTAGAGATATTATAATCTTAGAGAACTATTTTATTTCTCAACTTAAAAAAGATTTAACTAATTTTAATAATACTATTTCTTAGTATTTAGTAAGCCTAGTTGATTTAGTATAGAGAATAAGCCTAACTAACTCAATTTTAAATCTTCTATAAATCTAATTAAAGTTAAATCTAGTAGATTCCCTATTAAAAATACTAATTTATTTCTATAAATATATAGCTAAAAGCCTCGACTAGGAAAGGTTTAGATATATAAGTAAAATCTATATTACTATATAGATTATTATTTAAAAGATCTAAGTTATAATCCTTCTACTAAAAACTCTTCTAGTATTTAGTTAGCTAGTTATTAGGTATATTATATAATCTATTTATTATATTTTTATAACTATCCCCCCTTCTAAGAACTTAAATCCCTAAAACTATAGTTATATACCCCTAATATCTATTATAGAACTTATATTATATTACTAACTATTTATAATATATAGTCTATAATTATATACTCCTAATATCTTCTATATAGTTTATACTTTATTATTAACTATTTATTATATATAATATATCTTTTAATATTAGTAATCATTTTATCGTAATATTATTATCTATTGTATTAACTTTTTATAGTTTAAATAATAGAACTTATTTTTACTAATACTAGCACTAGGTTTTTATTTGTTCTTTCTATTATTTATAAATATCTTTATTATTATCCTAGTAATATATTAATATTCTTAANTAAAAGTAACTAAATACTTATTTCTTTAAGAAAAGCTAATAGTTTACTTTTTACTATGACTATTAGTAAATATATTACCCCCTAAAGTAGAACCTTAGTTTTCTTACCCCCCTTATTAACTATTATAACTAGTCTTTAGTTAATCTAGGGCTAAACCCCTTATAGTTATAGTAGCTAGTATACTTGCTTTATATTAACGTTTTTAATAATAAACAACTAATAATTCCTTCCGCGATAACTTTACGCCTTCACACCTTTATACCCTTACGCCTTTATAGCTATATACAATTCAAATATCTCGAGATATTCAATTACTACTAACTATAAGTACTCTATTTAAACGTTTATTATAACCTTAATATCTATAACTTTAATATCCCCTAAACTAAACCTTATTTACCCCTAAGACAAGATTTTATACTNACCCCTAAGATGAGACTTTATACTACTAATATAAAAGTTCTCTATTACTAATATAAACTAACTTATGATTTCTATATAAATATATTAAGACTTAGCTTATTCTTATTAGTAAATAATCTTAATATATTAATTAATTATAACTAATAGCTAATTTATAAATAATACTTATATAAATATAAATATTCCTAGTATAGTTAGATAGTTTTTAAAACCTCTATAATTATATTACTATAATATTCTAAAATATCTAGTAACTAGTATTATAATAGTATATTAATATTGAAGTATTACCTAATTAATACCTAGTCCCTAATATTATTAACTTAGTATAATAAATTATAGGTTAACTAGATAATTTTCTTTTAAATATCTATAAACTACTTATTAATCGTGATACTTAGGATATTTTTATTAAAACCTATTTTAATAAAATAATAGTTTTAGTTATAATAGTTATAACTAGATATCTCTATACTTATTCTATGTTTCTTCTTTTATAAGTAACTATATAGATTTCGAGGAAATCTTAGTTCTACTATAAAGGATATAGAAAAGTAATAGATTACGGAATATATAGCTTTTATAAGTATTCTATTTTATTCTATTTTTAAGAAGTTTATAAAAGTTCTTAACCCTATAACTTTAATAGTTACTTTTAGTTATATATATTAAATCTTAGCCTTAATAAAACTCTCCCTATATAGACTATTACTACGAAGTCTTCTATTACTATAAAGTTAAATATCAGAACTAGGGGTATAATTATCTATAATAATAGGTAATTTTATTACTATTTTAACTAGTTATAAGCTAGTATTAGTATCAATGCTATTATTAGGTAAAATCTATAGTTAAATCTATATATAAGGTAAAGACCTTAGATACTATTCTAGGTATAGAGTAAAAGTAACTAAATAATATTGATTTATTAGAAATAGGTTTTCAAAATCTTCTATACTTTTTTAAAAGATTTCGCTGTATACTTAGTAAGTATTATCTATTCTCTTCTAAGCATATTTTATTATCTTTTTACTTTTTATTTTTATAGTACTTTATTCCTAGATACCTTTTTATATTTATTATTTAGCTCGCTATTATTTCTTTTCTCTATATACCTTTTCCTTTTGTTTTATTATCGTTATACTATATATTCTGCGAAACTATTATAAATCACCTCTATTACTACTATACTTTATTCTTTTATTTATAACGGAGATAATATTACTAATAAAAGCTTCCTTCGGCTTAAGCCTAGTAACTATTTACTTTACTTTAGCTATCTTTCTTCGCTTTACTTTAATACTAAAAAGCTATTCTATATTATTAGTAATTACTTAATAAAGTATACTTTCTATAAAAAGAATAAATAGAAGTATTATAGTATAAATTATCCTTTTACTATCTTTTTATTATTGATTATTAATATTTAATATTTTAAGCTCTATTTAAGTTATATAGTACTATTTAAGTAACCTAGAACTAAACTATAATCTATGACTAGATATTTAAATAAAGGGAAATAACTTCAAAACATAAAAATAAACTACTCTATATACTTACTAAGCTATTAGTAAAGTAGTAGAAAATAAGTAAAATTATTCGTAACCCTTTTAAGGGGGTATTAAAGAAAAAACTAGTTATAGACTAATCTTTCCTATAAAAGATATCTTCTATCTATAAATACCTATATCTTATATATATTCTTATTATAAATTGTAAAAAACTTATTATATTATTATTACTGATTAATCGAATAGATTAACACTTTAGAAGATAAAACTAAGGTATTTTACTATTTATCTACTATATAATATATCTATCTTTAGAATAATAGTTTTACTTATACTTTAGAATAAGTATTATTTTATTCTCTTAATAATCCTTATTATACCTTAGTCTTTAAAAGTATTAAGATTAATTCTATTATAATACTTCTTTATTTTAATCATAACTTTTACTACTATATTACCAAATATTCAGAATACGATATACCTTTATACCTTATTACTATTACTAGTAGTCGCCCTATTCCTTATAGTTCAAATATTACTATACTTTACTAAGTATATACCCCATATTCGCCGTATTTTTCTAAAGATAGTAGTAAAAGTAATAATAATAATAATAATAACAAAAGCGAAAAATCCAAGGTTATAGAAACCCTTTTATAAACTCTCCGCCTTATAACTAGTAATACTAACCTATCTATACTTATTAATTATATTCTATCTTCCGAAATCTATTTAATGAATTCCTAATATTATTTTCCTCCTAATAATATTAGAAAGAATAAGAAAGAAAAAGAAGATAAGGAGGATAAGGAATTTCTTACTAAAAAACACAAAACCTATAGTAATTTTATATCTATTCTTATTACTTCGATATCTAGTAACTACTAACTTATTACTTAAAAGTCTACTATTCCCTAAAAAACTATATTAACTAAGAAAACTATTTTTATAAAGAAAGTTTCTATTATTAAAAAAACTACTAAAAAAGCTACCATACTTATAATATTTACTATGATTCTAATACTTATCCCTATTATACTTATAGTATTTATTATATTTATAATACTTATTACTCCTACTATCCCTATAAAGAAAATCGGGGATACTTTTATAAGAATATACTTAAGCTTTAAATCTAACGATTATTTTATTCTATAAATATTTACCGAGTTATTACTAAAGTATACTAGTTTTTTTCCAATTTAGGGATATACCTTTTAGAGTAATATTCAAGTTATTCAAATAAGTAATAGGATTACTTTTTCCTTTTCTCTAAAATATAATTACTAAGTTATTAATATTAATAATAAGCTAATTATCCTATTCCCTATAGTACTTAATTATCTATCTTTTTGAATTTCTAAATAGTTTCTTATATATTACTTAGGTTAGCTATTAATATTAATAATAAGCTAATTATCCTATTCCCTATAGTACTTAATTATCTATCTTTTTGAATTTCTAAATAGTCTCCTATATATTACTTAAGTTAGTTATAATCTCTTATATATTCTATTCTATAAACTACTTAATCTATTTTATAAAGAAATATCTATTATCTCTTTCTCCTTATTTCGCTATAAAATTTTCTATTTCTTATTCTATAAAGTTATTTTCTAACTTAAAAGAATAGTTTAGTTATTAATATGTTTTTATTACTTTATCTATAATTCTAGTAAAGAGATAAGGAATATATTATATATCTAGTAGTACTATTCTATCAAATATAGCTTATATATATATTTCCCTATCTTCTTAGTAATTAAGACTTTAATATATTTTAGTATAAACTTCTTGTATTTAAACTTGAAATGCTTTATTAAAAACCTGATAACTATTCTTTAATTATATACTTATAATTAATATTTCAAGTTATATATTTTCGCTTAATTTCTAATTATTATTTACTAATATTTTACTATGTAGTAATATATTTAGCTAATATAAATAACTTATTCTATAATACTTTATACTATTAGGCTTTTCTTAGTTATATATTTAATTATTTCTAAGTAGAACTTATATAGTTTTTCTATTAGTAAATACTTAGTAGTACTATATTTACTATTATTATATATAAATATAGTTTCCCTAAACTATATTACTTAGATAATAAGCGACCTACTAGTAAATACTCTAAAGTAATATTTTAGTATCTAGTATATTCGCTCTATTTAACTATTTATTTATAAGTAATATAATATTAATAATTATTATTTAATTAGTCGTTTTACTATAAATTCGTCTTAAAATTAACTAGTAAAAAGTTTATTTTTATTACTCATAATACTTTCTAAAATACTAAACTAGTACTCTATTTCTTTATAGAATATTACTACTAGCTTTATAATTATTATCCGTTTTAGTATTAGAATAAATATTACGAATTTTATAAGTTTATCTATATTTACTAGGATAGTATTATATATATTACTATTTTTATATATATTCTCTAGTAATCCTACAATATAATCTATACTAATTTCTTAAAATAGTCCTATTAGGATAAATAGAAATTATAACTAGTTATATAGTTTATACTTTAGTATTCTAATTCTTTAATAGATTTAATATAATATTACATAGTTTTATTTATTTATAACTATATTATTCTAATAGAAACTTTATTTTATAAAATTATAAGATTTAATAGTACTTATATAACCTCTTTTATCTTTATCATATTATAAATAAATAATTTTATATTTTAGAAACTTTATATTAAGTACAACTAGTTTCTTTTTAAAAAAAGAGTATCCCTTCTATATTTACTACATACCCCTTATATCTACTAATTATTCTCTAAGTTATTTCTATATATACTCAATAATCTTTATTATAAATCTATAGTTTTTTAGTAATTTATTTATTACCCTTAGAGTTCCTTATAGAATATACTATTTCGTTTCTTATAAAACTCCTTATTACTAAATATAAAATATATTATACTAGAATAATAACCTCTACTTTATATTAGCTTTCTTTACTTATTAATATTTACTAGGGATTCTCTATCTTCTTATATATATCTTTTTTATATTAGTAATTATAATTATAACTATTACTATTTTTCTAGTATTCCTAGTAAAGTAATACTTTATAGAAGTTAAGTAATTTCTATTTCTAAGTCTAGCTTCTATACCGAAATACGTTTCTTATATTTATATTATCTAAAGAAAAACTTTTATTAATTCTAAACTCTTTTTAGCTTTAGTAACGTTTTAGTAAATATCTATTAATAGTAACTTAATAAATTATAACTTATTCCTAAAGATTAGTAGTATATTATAATACTCTACGTTTTTTTTTATATAGTCTAGTTATCTAGATAATCTCTCTACTAGATTAGTAATTCTAAATTATCATTCTAGATTAAAGTTAAATATTAAAAAGTTATACATCTAGTAAGTAAACTTTCCCTAAAGGTCCTATATTAGTACTATTATAATACTTATTAAGGCTTAATAGTTTATTAAGACTATAAATTTCTTTAAAAATCCTATTAAATAATACCCCTAATAATTAAAGGTTTTAATAATAATCAATAGTTCCTATTAACCTATTCCCTATCCCTACTCTACTTTACTAAATATCTTTAAATAGTAAATAACTAGTTACTACTAGTTTTTTATTTTTTATAATAAAATACCCGAGATTATTTATTATAATATATTTATCTCTATCCTAGTTTCTTTAATAAAGTCTTAGTACTAGAGAATAGTTACTAAATTGAAAGTATTCTATAATACTAAAAATATAGATTTCACGTTTTCTAGTTACGAGAAAACCTTCTTCTCTATCTTCCTTTTGAAAAGTATTATAAATAGTACTATTATTCCTAAGTAATTAGTAATAAACTTATAGTACAAATTATAGAAATTTAGGAATATTTAAAGTTCTTTTAATATCTCTAGTAGCTTCTATTTAGGAATAGCTTAGACTTTTACTAGGTCTATTTTAATATTTTCCTAAGTAATTATATTTTTAAGAAACTTATCTCTTCTATATAGAATTTATATTTAGAGACTTTAGTAAAAAATATATTGAGTATAATCTGGTTAGTATTTATAATAGTATTTTAGTACAATCTTCTCTAGTTCTTATTATATATACTATAATATTATCTATATATACTATATAGTATATATTAATTAAACTAGTAAATATCTAATTAATATATATTTAAAATATTACTAGTATATTAGTAAGATTAAATAGTATTACTATATATCCGTAATAGCTACACTATATCCTAAATACGATTTTCTAGTAACTTTCTAGCTTAATCCTGATATAGTAATAAATATCTTTAAAGTTAACTTTTAGGATTTATATAACTACCTAAAATCTATCTAGAAACTTACAAATAAGTAGTAATAAATACTAGTTCTTAATTATAATTTTATTAAGATTTCTATAGTTAATATGTAAGTAAAGAAAATTATCTTTCTTTAAAAAAAAAGATTAGTATACCTACTTTACTTATAAATAACTATATATATTTATTTATTAGGTTTTCTATAATATATACTTTTAAACTTTCTAGTTATTATTTATTTAGTCAATATATAAGCCTATAAAATAATTTCTTACTTAGTTCTAGTTTAATAGTATACTTAGTATCTTTGAAGACTAAAACTAGCTTTACTATAACTTTATTAAATATTCCCTATTTATTTATAAATTCCCAAGGGATATCTATAGTTATAATAACTTTATTTATTTCTCTAAAGATTTCTATATAAATCTTAAAGTTATTACTTACCTTACTAATATATAATATATAAATAATCCTACTATTCTTAATAATTCTTTAAATAAATATTTCTAGTTTAGTTATAGATATCTATTTATAATACTAAGTATTTATTTAAGTATTTATTATAATACTTTCTTAGCTTATAAAGTCCTATTTTAATTAGAAATCTATATATCTATCTAGCTAATAAGTATTAACAAATAATTAGTATAATTTCTACGGGTAATTATTTAAGTTTATAAGGAAAATTTTTAACTAGTAATATTTCCCTAACTCTAATATTAAATTATTAAATCCTTCTTGAATAAGTATAATTATTTTAGCTAAAGCTAGTCTTAGTAATATTACTAGTTCTTTACTAATAAGGTTTATTTATAAATACAAATTTATATCTACTACTCTTTCTTTCTCTTTATTATCCTAGAGAATAATTACTAAGTTTCTAATTATTTTCCCTCTAAAGATTAACTATTTAATTAGTATAAGGATTATTAGTTCTATTTCTATATTTACTTATTTCTCTAGATCTATTTAATATAAGAACTAGTATTAATAATTTAGATTATATTATAAAAGCTTATAGTACTCTACCCTTAGCTAGCTATTAGTATCAAGTTTATATTTATTTTAAACTTCTAATCCATAGTTCTATACTTTATTTTACTATATAAGACTTATATTTCTATAATCTATAATATAGTTAATATATATATATTCCTCTAGCTTAGGATAAGTATAATATTACCTAATTTACTAGTATTCTATTATTATCTACTTAGTATTAATAGAGTCGATAGACCTATTTAGCTTATTACTTCTAAAAATAGTAATAACTAGAATAGCTATAGGTTTATATAAGTTTACTTATACCCTTTATTTCATATAAGTTTACTAGTATAATACTATCAGAGTTCTTATAGTCTTTTAATTTCTATTATAATATCTCTAGTTTTTAAAATAGGGATATTAAATCTCTCTATTTCTTTTTCTAAGCCAAAGTATAAGTAATAGAAATAGATAAAGGTTTCTTTTTTATTCTAGTTAAATCTAGGTATACTTAGGGTCTAGTATAGTACTAATTATTTAGTATAATACTATTTAAATAACTAATACTCTCTTTATTATATCTCTTTAAACTTCTATTTATATAACTTTTCTTATATTTCTAAATTAATATACTATTAGTAAATAAATATAATAAATTTAGATTAGGTAAATCTATCTTCTAGGTTAGTTTTATAGTTCCTCTATTCTATCTAGAGTTAAAATACTAATTTTATAAATATTTATTAAATTTATTAATCTAGTATACTACTTAATTAGATCTAGTAGTCATCTATAATAGTAGTAATCTAGTTATAAATTTATTTAACTATAAACTCCCCTCTTATTATTTGATTATTATATAAAAGTAATTTCTCCTAATTCTTAAGTAGTTCAAGTATTACTAATTACTTAGCTAGTTATAAGATAAGAACTATAATCCGCTCCTTATAAGCCTCCTATTACTTTTATATCTATTCTTAGTATATTACTATTTAGGATTATATAGTTTTAAATACTTTACTTATAATACTTACTAGATCTAGCTTAGATAGGAATAATAGCTATAATAATACTTAGGATTACTTATTAAATCTAAGTATTAGTTACTAAAAACCTAGTAATTATTTAACCTTTAGAAGTATAGTAGAAGTTACTTTACTTCTTCTTCTTATATTAAGAAGTAAGTATTCCTTTTTATAGGATATATCTTATATAATATCCTCTAATAATTACCCTTTCTTAATATCCTTAATATACTATTAACGAGGGGTTATATTAATACTAGGTTTTAAATTATTTTAAATAATATATAAGAGGTATTTGTTTTTAGGGTTATCTTCCCTTAAAGTAACTATGCTATTATTGCTATTATTTTACTTATTTAATCCCTAGTAATAATATAATATAATAGTAGTAGTTTTATTATATATTTCTATGAAGTTAAATATTAATTATTAAAGTTTATCGAGGCTTGTATTAGGTCTACGTTTTTAAGCTAGCTATTCTCTATAATATTAGTCACTACTCGATATCTTTACTTATACTAGTTGCTTAAAAAATTAAATAGAAGTAATAGAATTATAAGAGTATAACTAAAGGTCTCGACTAGGAAAGGTTTAGATTTATAAGTAAGGTCTATATTACTATATAGATTATTACTTAAAAGATCTAAGTTATAATCCTTATACTAAAAACTCTTCTAGTACCTAGCCGGCTAGGTACTAGGTATATTATATGGTCCGTTTATTATATCCTTATAACTTCTTTTTCCCAATAAAGTTATAAATAGTAATAATAACTTAGGTTCTTATCCTATTAAAGAACTAAATAGTTATTCTATAATTCATTTTAATAGTTTTGTAGAAAATAATGAGAATACTCTTAAAGAATAAATTTTTTCTATAGAAATTCTTTCTCTAAGTAAGAAACTAAGAAAAGACCATAAATGTTATTTATATAAAAAGAATATATTCCTTGTAGTTGAAACTATTTTTCTTTAGTTCTTTATACTAATTTTAATTAATATAACTATAATAATAACTTATTTATTAATAAGAATAGAAACATTTATATAATTTCCTATATTCAATGTATTAATACCTTTTTAGAACTAACTATTTTTTAAATACTATAAGTTCTTATGATAGTAAGAACTAGATTTAAACTATAAACAAAACAGTTAAATCTATTAAGTCTATAGAAGTTTAGACTATTATACTTTTACTTAGTATTTCTTTAACTAAGAAAAATAATGTTAATATATTAGGGAATAGATAGGTTTATAAAGTCAAGGCTTATAATAAGGATCCTAAAAATCCTATATATAAAATAAGATAGGTTACCTAAGGTTTTAACTAGTATTTCAATATTAATTATTTAGAAATTCTTAGTACTACTTATTAGCCTGAAAATTGAAAGTATTTACTTATAACTTCTATATACTATAACTAGATATTAATTTAATATAATATTCCTATAACTTTTAATTCTACTAAAATCAATAAAAAGATATATACTAAATTACTTACTAGCTATATCTATAATAGAAATTTAAAGAGTTTAGTTTTTAACAAAAAGTATAAGAATTAGCTTTTTATTTATTTACTAAATAAAGTTCTATATAAATTAAACCAAAACCCTAACTTATAATATTAATATTTTAATTTAATCTTATATAAAATTAGTTTTAAAGTTTCTCTTTATAATAGTAGTTATATTAAAGGTTTCTAATCTATTTAAAGTTATATACTTCTCCGGGACCTATAAAAGTATTAGCTAAAGGCCTGGTATAGGAAGGAGTAAATAGTAAAAAGTAAGTCTCTATAAGTTATAAGACTTCAACTTAGTAAGCTAACTAGTAGTAGCTATAAGAAAGCTTTTATCCTAAAGTAGCCTGAAGTTACTATATTACGTAATCCGTATATATATAATAATCTAATCCTAGCTATCCTAGCTCTCTATATAAGCTATAAGGTATATCTTTATAACTATCCCCCCTTCTAAAAACCTTAAGCCCTAAAGCCTATAAATACTACATAGCTGCTTTTTTTTCGTTAAGAATAGTTCTACTAGATATTTACTAATTGTTTAGCGATTAACAATAAAAAGATTCATCCCCTATATATATTAATATATGAGAGTTATCCTATACGTATATTAACATATAGGAGTTATTTATCCCACATATATATCAACGTATAAAAGTTATCCTACACATATATTAATATATAAAAGTTATTTATCCTATATATATATTAACGCATAAAGCTCCTATTACTATATTAAGTAAATAGTACTTCCTATAGGTATATTAACCTATAAGGTTCCAGTATATTAACTAAGATCTTTAAAACTAAACCCAGGGTATTTAACCTTTTCCCATATTAGTAATACTTCTATAAGGTTTCTTATTACTAATTAGGTATATAAGGCTTCTCATATAGTTAATTAGACTACTAAAGTATCGGCGTATATTCACTAGTAAACTTTTCTAAGCCCTCTTTATTATATAGCCCTAAGTTCTATATAATTCTAAAGACCTTCTAATAAACCCTTAACGAAATACTTATAGTAAATATTTATAAGGTATTTCTATTATACTATAGTCTTTCAGCCCTAGGCTTATTATAGCTCTAAAGACTTTTAGCGAGTCCTCAGTAAGGTATTCGTAGTAAACTCTTATAGGTTACTTACTCTCTAGGGCACTTTTGCTACACTATATAGCTCTAGGCTCTATATAGCTCTAGGTTTTCAAGCCCTTGGCGAAACGTTTGTGGTAAATCCTTATAAGGTAGCCTGGTCTCTAGTAAAACGCATAGAATTCATTACAGTAACAAATAACTATAGTATAGCCTAACTTGCCATATACTTCGCATAAGAGGTACCTATACTTTTTAAAACGTAGCTTTTTCGCTAGGGGGCTTTCAGGCTTCCTATGATATTTAGTCACTAACCTCTTAGTAGTAGCGCTCCTAACACTACTAATAGATATATCTTAAAGCTCCTAAAGGGTTTCCCAGAAATATTCAGCTATTAGGGCTACTACCCTAAATACCTAATTATTAAACTTCTAGTATTATAAATACTACTATAGCCTAACCTTAAGGTAATAGAAGAACGTAAAAGTATAAAGCCTCGAAACTTCTAATTTAGGGGTATTTAAAACCCTATAAATAGCTAACTATTCGGCGTAAAATTTTTGTAAGGACTAACTTTTATATTAAAGCGTATAAATTATACTATAGAAGTATAGCTTTTATAGTATAGAGTCGGTTAATGAATAGCGAGTAAATACTGTAAAGTTAGCCTATATAGGGTTTAGTAAAGTATATTAGTAATTATACTACTAGGTCTAGAGAATATAAGAGAGTTTTAATATAACTTATTAAATCTTTTAAGCCTTAGAGGTCCCTAGGCGTAAAGTATAGCTATCTTGAATCGCTATTAGTTAATCCTTAATTTCATATAAAGTAGCACTTTTATAAAGAAAACTACATAGGTAACTAGGGGGCTTTGAATAATCCTTATAATTATGAGTTAATAGCATAGGGGTCGCTATATATTCGCTACTAGACAATCAAGCTAATATTATCTCTATAAAAGAGGACTATTGTTTAAGGAGGCGTATAAGTATCGTATATTTAAGCGATATAGTTACCGTATATTCAAGCGATGTAGTTGCCGTATTTTCGGTAGAGTTTTCGGTAGTATTTTCCGCTGAGTATTCAGCGACCATTTATCGTAATAGAGCTATTACTAAAATCCTAGCCTTACCCCTCTAGGAGGTAGAAGTTAAAGAATTATAAAAGTATTAGCTAAAAGCCTAGTACGGGAAGGAGTAAATAGTAAAAGGTAAGTCTCTATAGGTTATAAAACTTTAATTTAGTAGGCTAACTAGTAGTAGCTATAAGAGGGCTTTTATCCTATAGTAGCCTAAGGCTACTATATCACGTAATCTATATATATATAGTAATCCGATCCTAGCTATCCCAGCTCTCCATACAAGCTATAAGGCATATCCTTATAGACCCTTTAAAGGTAATTTCTTTATAATAGAAGAATTTCTATTCTTAATATTACTTTTAAAGGAAAGAAATACTTAAGCATTTTAGCTTATTATTTTAATAATATATTATTCAGAGCTAATAATTCTACAACTTCGGAATATATTTATAATAATCTTAAAAAAACATAAAAGTTTAAAATCTAGGAGAACTAATTACTTCTTTAAATAATTATTTAATTATTAACTAAAAGAATTAATTATTAAAAATAAATTAGTTTAAATATACTCATAAACTTCTTACGAGACTTAATAGAAAGGATAGTTATAGATTTAATACTCTAATAGATAATAAATCTAAGTTCTTTAAAAATAAAAATACTACTTTAAGAAAAAATATTAGAATCTTAAAGAGAAATCAAAGCTTTATTATATTTAGCTTTTAAAACTAGGCTAAATATTACTTTAACTATTATAACTATATCTAGACTTTCTTTAAATCTTTCTAAAAATATTTTATTATTTTTAACAGGATATAAGGTTACTTGAAAAAGAATCCTAACTATAAGGTAATTTATAACTATAGTAATATTGATATCTTTCATTCATTTAAGTTAATAGATTTAGATTAAACTAGAAACCTAAATTATAGAAGATCTACTTTAGTTTATATTCTTTACCTGGACTTTTATAATATTATAAGTTATAGTTCTATAAAGTAAAAAATAGTAGTTTTATCTACTTATAAAGCTAAGTATATAGCTTTAGAAGAAGCTACTAAAGAAGCTGGTAAGGATATACCTTTTAGCTTATATAGAGAGCTAGGATAGCTAGGATCGGATTATTATATAGATATAGATAAATGATATAGTAGCCTAAAGCTACTATAGGATAAAAGCCCTCTTATAACTACTACTAATTTGCTTACTAAATCAAAGTTTTATAATTTATAGAGATTTACTTTCTTATTATTACTCTTTCCTTTACTAGGTTTTTAGCTATTTTTTTATAATTCTTTAACTTCTATTTCCTAGAGGGATAAGGCTAGGATTTTTAATAATAGTTCTATTATGACGAATAGTCGCTGAATATTGAGTAGAAAACTTAGTATTCTAAGTAATAGTATCCGCTAAAAACTTTACTGAACCTACTACTATAGGCAAATACATAGTAATTATATTACTTAAACCTTAAACGGTAACTATAGCGGTACTTATACGCTTCCTTAAATAATAGTTTTCCTTTATAGAGAAAATATTAGCCTAGCTTTCTAGTAGTGAATATATAGTAACTTCTATACTATTAATTCATATTAATTATAAAGAATACTCTAGGCCTCCTAGTTACCCTTATAGCTTCTTCTATGAGGGTACTACTTTATACGAAATCGAGGATTAGTTAATAGTAATTTCAGATACCTATTTATTATAGCTATAAACCTTAGAAGCTTAAAAGATTTAATAAGCTATAATAAAACTCTCTTATATTCTCTAGACTTAGTAGTATAACTACTACTATAGACTATTACTAGACTCTATATAGGCTAATTTTATAGTATATAATCGCTATTTATTAACTAATCCTATATTATAAAAACTATACTTCTATAGTATACTTTATATACTTTAATATAAAAGCTAGTTTTTACTAAAGTTTTATATTAAATAGTTAGCTATCTATAAAGCTTTAGGTACCCCTAAGCTAGAAGTTTCGAAGCCTTATACTTTCGCGTTCTTCTATTACTTTAAAGCTAGGCTTTAATAGTATTTATAGTACTAGAAATTTAATAACTAGGTACTTAGAGTAGTAGCTTTAGTAGCTAAGTACTTATAGGAGATTTTATAGCCCTATAAAGAAAGCTTTAGTAGTATTAGAAATACTACTACTAAGGGGTTAGTACTTGAATATTGTGGGGAAATTAATATTCTAGAAAACCTTTTAGTGAAAAAGTTACGCCTTAAAAAGTATCTTAAAGGTTACCCCTTATATAGAGTATATAGTACATTAGGCTATACTACAGCTACTTTCTACTATAATAAGCTCTATATATTCTACTAACAACTAAGTTATCTTATAAAAGTTTATTATAAGTACTTCGCTACTAAAAGCTTACTAACAGGTCCCTAGAGCTATATTAAGCCTAAGGCTAGAAAACTATAGTATAGTAAAAATACTTTATAAGGGTTTACTATAAATACCTCGTTAAAAACTCGAGAAATCCTTAGAACTATACAGAGCCTAGAGCTATATAGTAACAAGAAAACCTAGAAAAGTATATTAGTAAATATATACTAATACCTTAGTAGCTTAATTAGTTAAGAGAAGCTTTATATACCTAATTAGTACTAAGAAGCTTTACGGGAAAAGGTTAGATACTATAAGTTTAGCTTTAAGAATTTCCGGTTAATATACTAAAGAGGTTAGATATACTAGTAAACCTAAAGATCCTAGTTAAGATATTAAAATTTCGCTAATAGGTAGGAGACTTTATAAGTTAATATACCTATAAGAAAGACTATTAGTTTAATATAGTAATAGAAACTTTATATATTAATATATATATAAGATAACTTTTATATATTGATATATATATAAAATAAATAACTTTTATATATTAATATATATTATTATAGGCTATACCCGGCTAGTTAATTCCGGCTCTACCCGAGTCCCGATAACTATACCTAAGAAGTTAGGTACTAGTAAGCTACTAGTAAGCCCCTAGTACTACTTTTAAGTAGACTTTTCAC
>RYZW01000498.1:1669-32183 GCA_004367215.1 Colletotrichum trifolii
TACTAGCAAGTACCCTGTAAAAGAACGAGGTAGAATATTCCAGAGAATATTTAACGGTAAGTCGAGTACTACTGTAGGGTAAACACCTACAGCCTAACATTTTAACAGAATTATATATAGTTATAAAAGTATAAAAGTATAAGGGTATAAAGGTATAAGGTTATTATAGAAGGAGTTATTAGTTATTTATTATTTACGAAAAAGTTAATATAAGGTAAGTATACTAGTTATAGCTATAAAGGGTTTAGCCCTAGATTAACTAGCGGCTAGCTATAGTAATTAATAGGGGGGGTAAGAAAGCTAAAGTTATACTTCAGGGAGTAATATATCTACTAATAGTCGTAGTAGAGAGTAAGCTATTAGCCCCTCTTAGGAATAATATATCTAAAAATAGAGTTTATATTAATTAAACCTTAGATATTAGTACTATTTCTATAGGCTTTATCTTATTTAACCTATTTAAAATAGAGTTTTATATAGTATATATAGATATGTTTTATTATTTATATTGTATAGCAGATTTACCTCCTAATTATATATAATAAAAACTATTAACTACCCTAGACCTTTTACTAATTACTTATTACTAGTTTAATATAGGATTTTCTTAAACCTAAAATAATTTTAAAAGTTATAAATTATAATTTCTTCTTAAATAATATATTATTCAATATATTACCAATTAGTTTTTTAAAGTTGAAAATTATAGTATTTATAGTAAATATTCTAGTTTATAAAATATTAAACTCTTTTGTGAGTTACATTAGTTCAATAACTATTAGATAATAAAATAATTCTACTTATAGCTTATAACTAGAAAGAAGAATCTAATATATTTTTAAAACAATTCAATATAACTTCATATATCATTCATCATTTTATTTCAAGTCGCTTAAGTATAATAGAGCATATAGAAGTATAACTAGCTACTTAAGGTTTAACTAGTATAGAATCTACCTTTCAAAATAACTTATCCCCAATAGCAACCACTTGTACAAGAAGTGTGTACAACTGATGTTGAGCTCTTCGGCCTCACCGCCTGCCTGATAACCCTCACGTTGCCCAAGTCAGGCCACCTGCCATCGTCCCAAACCTCACTATCCGCAAGACAATCTCTCACAGCGAGTTACCCGTGACTGACATCCACCCCAACGGACAGCACCCAACATTCCGCACAACGCGTACTTTTTGTGCCATACTCTCGGCTGGCCAACAAACCGGCTTCTTTGAAGACAACGTCGCGTTCTGTCGGAAGTCTTCCAGCTACCCCAATGGTTCATATACCGCGCCCAATGATTGCTTTATCTCGAAAGCTGACGATCCTAGACTTCGGTGCAGGTTATTTCCAATTCCGGTCATGATGACATGATCGTATGTTCAACGCCTCCATTTACACTTATCTTACAGTCATTTACTAAACCGGTTGTGTGAGTCATTCCGGAGGAGGTGTTCCTGTCGAGCTGATCAGTGAGTTCTGTGTAGCACGATGCTGTTCTCGACTACTTTGGCCGTCGACTTGCGACGTGTTCGAGTGATAGGACCATCAAAATCTTCGAGATAGAAGGCGAGTCGCAGCGGCTTGTTGAGACATTGAAAGGGTGCATAGCCCTCTCTGCCTTCGCGGAGGATATAGTTGTTCTTTTGCTGATCATTCCCCAGGCATGACGGCGCTGTCTGGTGTGTCTCATGGGCGCACCCTAAATACGGCAATATCCTAGCCTCGGCCGGTTACGATGGCAAGGTCTTCATCTGGAGGGAACAGAGCAACCAGTGGCAAAAGATATTTGATTTTGCGTTGCACAAGGCTTCGGTCAACATCGTCTCTTGGTCACCACACGAATCGGGCTGTTTACTCGCCTGTGCCTCCTCAGATGGCAACGTTAGCGTCCTCGAGTTCCGCGACAATAGCTTCGATCACGTCACCTTCCCGGCACATGGACTTGGTGTCAACTCCGTGTCCTGGGCACCTGCTACGGCATCCGGAAGCATCATCAGCAGCGCTCCCGGGCCAGGTTCGGCTGGCGTCAGGCGCTTTGTGACCGGCGGTTGCGACAATTTACTCAAGATTTGGGCCTTCGACAGCGTGTCTCAGTCTTACAAACAGGAGCTGGAACCGCTTGCAGGCCACACAGATTGGGTCCGGGATGTTTCATGGTCCCCGACCGTCCTGCAGAAGTCTTACATTGCTTCTGCATCGCAGGACAAAACAGTACGTATCTGGGCATCGGACCCAACAGGACCACAGTGGAGCTGCTGTGTTCTCGATTTCGATGCCCCCGTTTGGCGTGTTAGCTGGTCGCTGAGTGGCAATGTGCTTGCCGTGAGCGGGGGAGACAACAAAGTGTCTTTGTGGAAGGAAAACCTCAGGGGTGACTGGGAATGCGTCAAGAGCATCGAAGAATAAAGTGGTGATGAGGGTTTGGTCGTCGCGAGCAAGGCATTTACGGAAAATGAGGTCACAGACAGGTCACATTTGGATTGGCCTTGAGTGCTCTTTTCCACTTGGTTGTGGGGAGAGTTGTGTGTCTCTCATGTGCCACTAATCTCCAGCATACCTTGAGTCACTAAGTTGCCGAGTCCCTGGGTTGACTACACCTGAAGACCCGGAACACGATTCGTGAGCTGCTCCTGCAACGACAATGACTGAATCGCTTGGATGAGACTGATCTCCCCGTTCTCTTAAGATGCGCATAGTGTATTATAGCGCCTCTATATTCTTCCTGTGTCAAGCGTGTGCTTCAAGAATTTCGCGGAACAGCACAACTTTGAAACCCCAAATTTTGGGGAATATTGTAGCCGGAGAGTCCATTTGCAGTGATGCACGAGGCTTACGGCACTACTAGACATTGACGTATCGGAGTCACTGATATGCCAGCTCACCGTCCTGACGTCCTGCCGACTGCACAATAGTGGTCAATGTGTTTCGAGTACGCCTAAAGCTCGCAGTGTGAGCCTCTACAAGCGAACGCGGCTAATGGCTTTTACAAGTCTCATGTGTTACGAGTGTCGTTGACAGCTGTGCGGTATTACTTGGTCTCGTTTGCAGACTCCCAATCGAAATTTCGTTACCAACTAAAAACCTGCACGGAAGAAAACCATCCGTGTGACTACGCTGCGTTATCAAGACCCGAATCATCGCCATCAACCAGTGATGACAATGGCCACAGAGAGCTTCAACGAAGCCCAATGACGCTCATCTCCAAAGTCCATACGCGTCTAATCCACACCTTGAGCTTCCCCTGCACACCGTCAATGTTTTCCAGCTCGACACCTTCCCACCAGCAACGCCGGGCAGGCTTTCGCCAGAAGAGAAGTAGCTTCTGCGCCATGCCGACAGCGTTGTTATTCATATCGTTGGCACGAATGTCACTACGCAAACGCGCCAAGGCAAGGCTGCAGACAACTGCCTTGTTCGGCTCCCCCGCCCTGTGGCCCCAGCTGTCATCGTGGTTGAATCCGCTACACTGTACGTCAGCGAGACGTACGTGGCACACGTTCGGATGCCTGAGAAATCCTCACCCTGCAGTCAGCATCTCAATCAGATGAGCCTCTGTGGTACCAGGCTCGTCACTCCGCTTGAGACCCGAGAATATGCCGTCTTGCCGAAGCAATGCTTTGCCAGCTGCCCTCTTGACCTCCATCATCTCTGGCTGGGATATTTCCGGCCGAGGGGGGATGACGTAAAAGTCCAGGTCTTCTCGCAAGACGATGATGCCGGCGCGCTTCGAAGACTCATCTTTCGGATTGATACCTTCGCCGGAGGCAAGATCGTTATCATGCGAGGCACCGGGCGACGGTTCAGCCGGTATGGACTGCGCTACTTTTCGGAAAAAGTCCAGCATGTACTGGAGCGAAGCGGGGTCGTACTTTTGCCGAGTCAACACGGGACTGTTATCAAGACGCGAAAGCTTACATCCACTTGAACCGCGTCGCCATCCGAGAAACTGCCCATATGACCCTCAGGAAACAACCCATTCGGAAATAAAGACAACAGAACGAATTCTGGCAGAGTCAGAAGTTCATCCCTAGAAAGCACAAACCTGGTCCCGCTAGAAATCTTACTGTCAGCCAGCCCGGCACGACACCGTCGACATGTCTTACCGAAGGTCCATGGCAATTGTCTCGTCGGCACCAACATCTGCCACAAGTCAGTGAATACTTTGTGAGCGCAACGCAAGGTAGTACCAACCTCCTATGGTATTAATGGGAGGGCTTCCCTGCTGTACTTGAGTAATGATACTCGAAGTACCACCGGCAGTAGCCATCAGATAAGTGAAAAACTGGAGTGGAACTGGTCCCTCCGAGTATGCTGGCGGTGGTTCGGTGTCGTCGTCTTTTTCGGTCAGGCCTCCCCTTGATATTGCGCCGATGTGCGCGCCTTGCGATAGGAACAGATTCGGCTGGAGAGCTAAAGGTTTGGTAACTGCTGGCCGTAGACGGTGGTAAGGAGGTAGTTTTTAGGTGCTGCGATTGATGAACCGGATACAGCAAATATAAAGCGGACGATGTGTCCTGAGTACTGAGCCTGCTGGACAGCTCCAGACGGCGCGAACAGGGCTCAGGATGGGAAAGGTTGGGAACCCGAAGACTCTAGGGCCGGGTGCTGGGATGGAGGAGGAGATGCAGCAGCGGTAGACGAACTGACTTCGTGGCCTTTGTCGTCCTACGCCTTGAAATTCTTGGTATCTTGAAGAGTATGTTCACCTCCAAAGATAGGTGCTTGCCGAGCGGACAAAGACTGCCCGTTGCTTACGCCTTGCGACTCTGGCAATGTGGTGGCGGCTTCCAATGTGTATTATGAATGGTTGCAAGATTCCGTATGTAGACTGCGCAAATGCCTGATCGGTGGTGGCTCAAAGTAAGCTTTTGTCAGAAATTTGGGTCACGAAGCAGGCAGCCAATGGGTTATCACCGGTGTGGCGAGGAACAATGAAGAATGTTAAAATGTTAGGCTGTAGGTGTTTACTCTACAGTAGTACTCGACTTACCGTTGAATATTTTCTTGAATATTCTACCTCGTTCTTTTACAAAGTACTTGCTAGTAATTACCTTTAGGATTCGTAATTACTTATATAAGCCTATATTACTAGAATATTCTAATAATTACTAATTAGAATATTCTAGAACTAAGTATAGTATTATAAAAGAAGGTTTCTATACTTTCTTTTAATATATATTTAAATTAACTAATTATAATATTTTTTTATTAAATCTAACTAATATTTACTCTTTAATATTATATCTTCTTTCTCTAAGAATTTCGAGTATATATATATTTTAATAGAAATTATTACTTTACTAAATATAGGCTAGATTCCTACTTACTATTTAATATATTATAAACCTAGGGTTTTATTACTTATATTATTCTATTAAATCTCAAAACTTATTTTATTAAATTAAGCGAAACTCGATAATCAAATTATCTGATGTATTTCAAAAAACTCAATTATTTATATCGGCTAATATAATATTCACTATAGTAATATTATATATATTTACTTATCTAAACTTTGTCTTTTCAACTTATAAGTAACCTTGGAATTACTATCTTAGTACTATTCTTGTACTTTTATAGGGTACTTATCTAATATATTCAACATTTGAATCGAAATTGAATTGAAATTAATACTTTAATAAATTGAACTACTAATTTATTATATTAGTATTACTACTACTATATAGTAGTATTTTTAGTTTTTGAAAATCCCATTAACTATATTAGTAATACTACTTAGCTATCGAGTAGTATTTAGGCTTTTTACTAATCTTCTATATTAGTAAATTACTATTTAGCTATTAAGTAGTATTTAAGCTTATTGTTTTGTTAAAAGATCTTAGCTATTTATAGAGTCTTTTAGCTATTTACTTCGCTATATTTATAGCTATAGCTAATACTATTAAAGCTATTATAGGCTATTTAATACCTGAAGAATAGAAACTAATAAGTACTAAAAACTAGTCTACCTAGTTCTACTCCTTGAAGCTTTATTTTAAGCTTCTAAAATATTCGAATTTTTCGAAAATAAAGAAACCTATAAAGCTATATCGGAAAACTAAAAAGTTCAGGCTCTACTACTTGTTTGCTAAAATATTATAATAGAGCTTTTAAACCTAATTTTCAACTCATAAGACCTCTATATATCTATAACTACTTTAAAGGCTAGTAATAAAAATACTAATCCTATATTATAATAATAAATATTTCTCTAGACTTTTACTATAAAACTCGAGAATTCTAGTTCTTTTATTAAATTTGTTAGTCTTTGTAAAAGCTAGTTATCTAAATTAGCTATTATAAGTACTAATATTAATAATATTAATCAAAAGACCGTTTTATAATGGCTTTATAATACTCTTTCTTAATATAGTTAAAACGATAAAAGTCTAATTTAAAACTAAAAAAAACTCCTACTTTTTATTATAGGCTACGCCTAACTAATTAATTCTAGCTCTACCTAAGTCCTGATAACTATACTTAAGAAACTAAGTACTAATAGATTATTAGTAAGCCTCTAGTACTACTTTTAAGTAGACTTTTTCTACTTTTTATAAGAACTTTTCTTTTACTCTTTAGTTCTAAATAAATAGTATTTATATTTCTTTTAAACTAAATTATAATTTAAACCTAACTTTATATATATTTAGAACTTAGATTTATCTAATATATAAGTAATAGTATACTAAGTATTGTTCTTTACTAGTAAAGAAGAAATACTAATTAATAGAATACAACTCCTAAATATAAGAAATATTATGTCAATAAAATTCCTTATTAAATGGAAAAACGAGAATAGAGTACTATTTCTTACTAATTATAATCCCTAAAGTATTATTGATAAAATATAACTTTTAATAAAAATTTAAAACTAGTTTTTAAAGCTAATTATTATTATGAGATAGAGGGAATTAATATTTCCTAAGAAACCCCTATAGCTAATACTACTATAGAAGAGTTATTATAATAATATCTAAGTATAGTTATTACTTTACTCTATAAAAGGATTATAGTATTAACTATTATGTTAGTAGTAAAAGAATTAGAGTCCCTCTATAGTATTACTACTATTCTTCTTTTATATATTTATAAAACTTCTATTTTTTTAAACAACACCCTTTTCTTTCTTGACAAATTCTTAGGTAAAAAGCAAGAATATAATACCTAAATTTATTAGACGAGGGGAAAATAAGAAATTAATTACAATTTCTTTAAACTAGATAAGTAAAGGTAATATTTAATTTACTTCTACTTAGACCCTAAAGTCTACTAAATAGTAGAAACCTTTTTTATAGCTAGAAAACCAGGGAATAACTAAAACTTCTAAGATTTTATAGCTTATTTAAATTATATTTATCTAGATCCTAATATTTAGTTCTAAGCTATTACTTAGCTATAATCTTTTTATTAGAAAGATACTAAGAAACTTACTATTTTTCTCCATAATTTAAGAAAGTCTTTATAGATTTTAGAAACTATAGGTAGCTTAATATCGTCTAGGTCTCTTTACTAGACTATATTAATTCCCTATTTAAAAAAGCTTCTTATTATAATTAAATTTCCTACTATTTATAACTAGTAATTTTTAAAAATATAGGATATTACTTAGAAGATAAAGCGTATAAAAATACTACTAACTTAGTAAGTTCTATTTATTTATTTATTCATATTAAAAGATTAAAATAGGGATATAATAAGAACTAAGGCTATATATAAGTAGTACTACTACTATAAGCCTTCTAATTCTACTAGTTATATTCAAAAAGCTCTTTTACTATGAAAATATATATATAGGTATTATAAATACTATAAGAAAAGCTATATTATTAAGAGCTATAATAATACTAGTATAATAAAGAAAAAAAGAAAAAAGGATCAAAAGTTACTAATATAGACTCTAAGAAGATAAAAGACTTAGAAGATAATACTAACTCCTTTCTTACTAAAGAGGAAGATCTAGGAAAAGAAAAACTCTGAAATAAAATTAAGTATTGGAATTTATAATAATAGAATCTTAGGAATAGAAGAAATAATAAAAATAAGAGAGTAGTAGATAATTAGCTATTACTTATATACGAATAAAAAGAAGCTATATTATTAATATTTTAATATAGACTAGTTATAATACTTATACCATTATTAACATATTCTTTATGGAGAGGTTATATTTACTATTTATTAATATAATAACAAGGAAAAGAAAAGTTTTATAGAAATAAACTATTACTTAGTAATACCCTAGAGGTTACTAAGTTATCTCTAGAAATAAGAAAGTATATAGCAGAAATCTATACTTATATTATAAAAGAATTATTACTAAAGTTATACTTTAAGTAGTTTTAGATAGAAATAACTATATTATATATAACACTAATATTTAATAGATAAAATATAGTAAAAGAAGAGTAATAGTATACTTAGAATATCAAGAAGAATTTACTAAGATCTAAGGGATTAAATTAGTATACTGTTTAAATATAAACTTCTTTTTAATTATCTATTAAAAAGTTACTAAGATATAAACATTAGTACTAAGGATTTACTAAGTAATATCTATTAACTTTAAAAATATTAAGAAAATCCTAATGTTTAAGGTTTTAGTTAAGCTAAAGAAGTATATCTTAGTAAATATAGTTAAAGAATTCCTAGATTTATCTAACCTAGAGAAACCTTACTAGATACTTACTAGTAGGAGATTATTAGACTATACTATTTTATTAATACTAAGTAAAGATAACAATAATCCTCTTTTACCCTAAGACCTTTTCTATAATATATTATAATAAGTATTATGAGTACTTCAAAAGATATTAGAAGATTTTTTAAATAAAGATTTTATTAAAACCAGTAGATTAGCTACTAGGGTACCTATTCTTTTACTAAGAAGTCTAGTAGAAATATTAAGTTCTATATAGACTACTAAGCTTTAAATATAATTATAAAAAAAGATAAATATCTATTATTTCTTATATTAGAAACCTTCTAGAAAATTACTAGTATTTACTAGTTTACAAAACTTAATATTATTATAGCTTTCTATAAAATATAGATTAAAAATAAAAACTAACAAAAGATAATATTTCATACTTAGTATAGCTTTTGTAAGTGAATTATCTACTTACTTCAGTTTACTAGGGTTTAAGTAATATTCTAGTAATATGTTAATAAGATACTATATAAGTTCTTAAATAACTATGTTAAAATATATATCAATAATATCTCAATCTATACTACTAAGTTAAAGAAAAGCTATATAGCTAAAATGTAGAAAGTTTTGCACTATCTTACTAGTACTAGATTATTGCTAGATCTAAAGAAATATAAGTAGTAAAATATATAAAGTTTATTCTAATAGTTAGGAAAAGTATTTCTTATAACTTTTTAAAATTAATTATAATTGGGAATTAGCCTTTTTCTTAGTTAATAAAAAGAACTTCAAATTCCCTAGGTTTTTATAGTTACTATAAAGACTTTATCTCTAGTAATAGTAAAATAATAGAACTATTAATCTAGCTAATTTAGAAGAATTATTCTTTTCTAGTAAAAAGTGCAATAAATAATTATTTTTACTTAGTTTAAATACTTTTTTATTAACGAATTAGTATTCTATATATTTGATTTTAAAGTTATTATTATTATAGAAACTAATTATTCTAGGTTTATACTAAGAAGAGTTCAATTTCAAAAGGATAGTATAAGTATAGTTAATTTAATAGTTCTCTATAAGGATATGTTTTATAGCATATATAGAGAACTAGGATAACTCAGATTAGTTATAAATTATATAATATAGTAGCCTAAAGCTACTATAGGATAAAAGCCTCTTATAGCTACTACTAGTTAGCCTACTAAGTTAAAATCTTATAACTTATAGAGACCTACCTTTTACTATTTACTCCTTCCNTAATTCTTCCCTCACTATAAAATCCTTATAATTATTCAACTTCTATTTTATAGAAAAATAAAGCTAGGATTTTTAGTAATAGTTCTATCACGATAAATAACTAGCGAATATATAGCAGCGGTACTAGGAATAATCATAATACCTGAAATTATAACTATTAAAACTAGTATTAAAGTTATTAGTAATATAGTAGTTATACCGCCTGAACTTTAAATAGTAACTTTAGTAGTACTTATATACTTCTTTAAACAATAGTTTTCTTTTATAGAGATAATATCAGCTTAGCTTTCTAGTAGTAAATATATAATAACCCCTATTCTATTAATTTCTAAAATAACTATTTATTATAAGAATTACTCTAGAGTTCTTAGTTACTTTTATAGACTTTTCTATAAGAGTACTATGCTATATAAAATTAAGGATTGGTTAATAGTAATCTCAGATACTTATATATTATAGCTATAAACTTCAGAAGCCTAAAAAGTTTAACAAACTATAATAAAATTTTCCTATAATCCCTGGATTTCTTAGTCTAACTACTAATATATTTTATATACCTTTATATAAACTAAGTTTATAGTATCTACTTACTAATTATTAACTAATCCTATATTATAAAAATTATACTTGTATAGTATATTATTTATATTTTAGTACAAAAGCTATTCTTTATTAAAACCTTATACTAAATAGCTAGCTATCTATAAAACCCTAAGTACTAAATCTTTAGAAATATCAAAGCTATATATTTGTACCTTCTTCTTCTACCTAGAAATAAGATTATAGAAATACTTATAATACTAGAAATTTAATAACTAGTAATCTAAAGTAATAGTTTTAGTAACTAAATACTTATAAAAAACTTTATAGTTTTATAAGGAAAGCTTTAGTAGTATTAGGAATATTACTACTAGGAGGTTAGTACTTAAATATTATAGGGTAATTAATACTCTAGAAAACTACTTAGTAAAGGAATTATACTTTGAGGACTACTTTTAACATAAGATATATAATACATTAAACTAACTATAACTACTTATTACTTTAATAAATTCTATATATTCTACTATAAACTAAACTACTATATAAAAGTTTACTATAAGTATTTTATTACTAAAAGTATAATAAATAAATAATATGGTATATAGCTTGAAAATAGGTTATTGAAAGGTATATTTTCTTCTAACTAGAATAAAGCATTCGAATAAATATAAATAGAATAGTTGTATCTTATATAAGCTACCCGAGTTACATAGCAGCTAGTAGAGTTATACGGTAACCTTAATACTATATATATTCTCATATTACCCCCCTAGTAGTAAAGTTACTAGAGATACCTTTATATTATTCAACTAATATGCTAAATAAATAAAATAGGGTAAATAGTTCCCAAAATAGATCTTCTAATACTTAAATAAAAGAAATTAATAAAATTATTATAATCTATTATATATTTAACTATTTTTATTATATATTAGTAAGAGTAATTAGTTAGTACTTTCTAAAATCGCTAGTTATCTAATCTTTTTATATACTATAAATAAATTATTTATCGATTTTTTACTTATTAGATTTCTTTCTTCTCTTCTATACTAATATTTTCAATAGTTACCCTTTTATTTATAAGTAGCATATTTTAGTAATATAGATTCTATATATTAGCTTAAGGTATAATAATATATATTAGTTATTACTAATATTCTAACTATAAAAAAACCCTTTTAAGTTTATCGAGCAAAGTATTATTAAACCTAAGAATACTTGCATAGAAGTCGAGATATAAGTTATTAATACTGACATTAACTAATATAATGTTACTAGTAACTTTCTAAAGTACTTTATATCCTCTTCTATTAATAATTTAGTATTAGTATTTATTAGCTATGAGAATACGTATAGTATTAAGGCTGCTATGCGACTCTGCTAGTTGTTATACAAATCGGGTAGCTTATATAAAATATAACTATTCTATTTATATATATTCGAATATTTTATTCTAGTTAGAAGAAAATATACTTTTTAATAATTCATTTTCAGACTATATATTATATTATTTATTTATTATAGTTATAAGTTTAGTTATATTTAATTATCTCTAAACTACTTATAATTAATAAATATAAAAGAAATCTTTTTTAATCTATCTTATTAGTTCTTTAACCNTAGTTTTTTGATTTACTATCTAAAAATAGTATACTTAATTACTAGTAACTTCGATATAATAGTAAAGTTATCTAATAGTTCTAACTTTAACTATTAATATATTATATTTTATTTCTATATAACTAAATAAGATATCTAGTAATATATTAATCTAGATATTAAATTTATCCTTAGTATTTTAAAAATATTTAAATCACTCGAATTTAATAAATAGTTTAAATAAAAGAATACTATTTAAGAGAAAACTAAAAGTATTATTTTTTATATACTTATTATTCTTAGGGTTTTTAACTACTATTTAGTAAATTTTAAATTTTAGGTGATTTAAGAATTTAATTATAAAGAGATTAAGAAATATTATAATATAACTTAGATAGAAGTTAATATTACTATTAATAATAGTTTTCTAATATTTACTTGAATAGAATTTCTTAATAATAATAATATGTTTTTTTAAGTTTTCTTAAAAGTTCTAAAATAATAATATACTTAGAGTAATTTAGTTATATAGTAATAAGTTAGGGTTAAGTATAAGAAAGTCCTCGAGGAAATTAATTTGAATATTTCTAGTATAGTATAGTATAATAAGTAGTATACTATTTACTGCTAAGTAATTATATATACTATTCTAGAAATCTAGAGGACTTTTATAATTAAGGAATAATTTTAAGTATTTACTTAATATATTTTACTTAGTTAGGTTATAATTTAGTATTAAGATATTATCTTAAGAGAGATTCTAAATTTTAAAGTTAAGACTTTAGTTAAATATAGAGAGATCTTTATTATTTTATTTTATATTAAAGAGAGTTTATTAAAGAGTTATAGTAAAATACTAGTTATTTTAATTATTCTTACGGGAAAATTAGATATAATTTAAATTAAACTAAAATATTTATATAATTGAAAGAATTATTTATACTTTCTAGAGGATTACAAATATATTAAGTATACTATTACTAGTTTATATCTTAGATTCCCTAATATTTAGATATTAATTATTATTTAAAATAGTATTATAGATAGAGTAAATAACTCTAAATTCTATATTTTACGATAGAAGTTAGCTAAAAAAGGTTAGTTAAATACTAAGAAGTATAGTAGTAAAGTTAAAAAACCTCCTTTAGATACTATAAAAGCTAAATTAGCTTTTTTGACTAGTAAGTCTAGTAGTAGTTACCCCTCTAACTTAATATATATTAGTATTAATTCTATTTTTCTTAGAAAGATAAGTAAAGTTTTCCTAGGAGTTTTCTTAATTACTTAAGGACTTTATATTTTTTTTAAGGAGTATAGTTTTTAATAGTTATAAGGTAGTTTATATAACTAATTTGATAGATTTCTTTAAAAAAAGGATTTTTTTAATTTGGTAAAGGGATAGATTTAATTTAATACGGTTTAGCTAATTTTCCTATAGTTAGATAAAGTAAGAGAGTTATTAAGAATATTTTTAATAGTTTAAAGGGGAAGAATATACTTGATTTAATATTAGATAATATTACTTATATTAAAAATTTTATATTAATATTATCTTAGAATTTCTATTTCTTAATAAGATTAAGATCTAGTATATAGGTCTAGATTATATTTTTAGGTTTAGTTTAATTAAGAGCTTCATTATTATATAATATGAGTAATCTAATTACCTTATTCCTATAATCTTTATCCCCTAAATACTAAAGACTAAATAATAGTTATTTAGAAAGTATAATATTATTTTCCTCGAATATAAGTTTATTTTGAATTATTGTATAGTTTATTTAAGTATTTCGAGTATTACTTTAGAATTATTAAGTATTTCATTTTTTTAATTACGTTTTAAGATAGTATTTCTATAGTTAAGGTCTAATAATACCTATATATAGTATTTTTAAATATGATATTTAGGATAAACTATTTTTGAGTATTTAGTTTCTAATACTTAGGGGTAAAGATTATAGGATTAAAGTAATTAGACTATTTTTACTATATAATAGCTTATTTTTAATAGGTTATTTCTAGATGAATTTTAGAGTTATATTTAGTTCGTTTATTTTATTATATTATTTGGAATTCATTTAACTTTCCTAGGGTATATATAGGTAACTCCTAGGTTTTTGTTATCAAAAATAAATTTTTAGGTTTTGTTTTTTTATTTATATTATTTAATAAAATTTATAATTTAGTTTTTGATTATTATTAATATTTAAAAGATAGGTGAAGAGATAGAGAAGGTTTTTAATTTATAAGATTTAATAAGGTATTAGGAGAGTAGTAATAGTGATTAATAGAGAAATTAGTTACTAGAGATAAGTAATAGAATAAAGGATTAATTTCAAGTTATCTCTTTCTTAAACTAAAAAACTAGTTAGAATATATAAATATACTGGAAAAGAATTAATTATTTAAAGTATAAAAATATAAGAAATAATAGGATTACTATTTAGTTACTTTTGCTCTGTACCTAGAATAGTATCTAAGCTCTTTACCATATATATAGATTTATCTATAAGTTTTACCCGATAATAGTATTCGTGTTAATACTAGCTTATAACTAGTTAAAATGGTAATGAAATTACCTATTATTATAGATAATTATACCCCCGGTTCCGATATTTAACCCTATAGTAATAGAAGACTTCGTAGTAATAGTCTATATAGGGAGAACTTTATCGAGACTAGCTAAGGCTTAATATATATAGCTAAAAGTAACTACTAAGGTTATAGGGTTAAGAACTTTTTTAAACCTCTTGAAGATAGAATAAAATAGAGCACCTATTTCGAGATATAAAAGCTAAGTATTCCGTGATCTATTATTCTTCTATAACTATACCTTTATAATAGAATTAAAATCTCCTCGAAATCTATATAGTTACCTATAAAAAGATAACTATAAGATAGGTATAGAGATATCTAGCTATAACTATTATAATTAAAGCTATTAGTNAATTAAAGCTATTAGTATATTAGACTAGGTTTTAATAAAATTATTCCGAATACTATAATTAAAAAGTAGTTTATAGATATTTAAAAGAAAATTATCTAGCTATCCTATAAACTACTATACTAAACTAATAATATTAGCGACTAGGTATCGATTAGATAATACCTTAATATTAATATTTTACTATAATATTAGTTACTAGATACCTTAGAATATTATAATACTATAATTATAGGGGTTTTAAAAACTATCTAGCTATATTAGAAATATCTATATCTATATAAGTATTATTTATATATTAACTATACTTAATTAATATATAAAAATCATTTACTAATAAAAGTAAGCTAAGTCTTATTATACTTATATAGAGATTATAAGTTAGCTTATATTAGTAATAGAGAACTTTTATATTAGTAGTNCGTCTTAGGGGTAAGTAAAGCTTAGTCTATAATAGGGATATTAAAGTCCCGGATATTAAGGTTATAATAAATGTTTAAATAGAATACTTATAGTTAGTAGTAATTGAATATCTCGAGATATTTAAATTATATATTAATAGCTATAAAGGTATAAAAGTATAAAGGTATAAAGTTATTATAGAAGGAGTTATTAGTTATTTATTATTAAAAAGGTTAATACGGGGTAGGTATACTAGCTACTATAGCTGTGAAAGGTTTAGCCTTAGATTAACTAGAAGCTAGCTATAATAGTTAGTAGAGGGGGTAGGAAAGCTAAAGTTATACTTTAGGGAATAATATGTTTACTAATAGTCGTAGTAGAGAGCAAGTTATTAGCCCCTCCCAAATGTTTATTTTTAAAATAGATATAAATAGTTTTTAGAAGAATTTAAAGTGAAGTTATATATATATGAGAATATATAACTAATTAATGTACTATAAACTATATATATAGTAGTATTAGTTATCTAAACCTTTTAGGTAATTATAGTAATTATAGTATATTTTAACCTAGACGTTTTATAGTTTAATATTATTAATATATTTTTAAATATTATAAGAGAGTTTAATAAACTTCTAATTATAATTAAGCTACTAGATAGATTTGAAGTTATAAGATATTATATAGAACTTGAATATACTTTTTATAAACTTTAAGATATACTTCTTCTTTAATATTAAGCTTTTTATATTATATTCAAGTTATTAGGTTTCTAGTTATACTTAGAAGAGTTTTATATATTTCAAAATAAGATTTTAAATATTTATATTTTATTCTATATAAATAATGTCCTTCTCTTATATTATAAAGTAATTCAAAAAGATATTTTTGAGATTATTAAAAATACAAAGTATATTTAAAAACTTAAAGAATAAAGTTTTATTAAATATATCTTAGGAGTTTAAATAATTATGAGTTATAAGTATTATAATATTTCTTTAGTTTATAATATATATATTACTAAGATTACTAAGTATTTCAATCTTAATTATAGCTTAAATCTGATAATACTACTTCTAGTAGTATTCTTTACTAAAAATAGTAGTTAAACTATATTTTAAGAGATTTATATATATAAGATAAAAATTAATTTAATTGTTTATATTCTAATTATAGTATAACTAGATATTTTATTTACATATTCTTTATTCTTGAAATATTTATAAATCTTTCTTAAATTCCTTAAGATATTATTTAGTTACTTTTGCTCTATACCTGAAATAGTATCTATGCTCTCTATCCTATATATAGATTTAACTATAAGTTATACCTAATAATAGTATTTATACTAATACTAGCTTATAACTAGTTAAAATAGTAATGAAATTACTTATTATTATAGATAATTATACCTCTAGTTCCGATATTTAACCCTATAATAGTAGAAGACTTTATAGTAATAATCTATATAAGGAGAGCTTTATCTAGGCTAGGGTTCAGTGTGTGTGGCTGAAAATAATATCAAGATATTATGAATTATATAATTGATATTTTTATAAAACGATATTCCTAGTATTAGAATTTAAAAACTTAGGAAGTATTAATAAGATATTTTAAATGTTATTAATTACCAGAGACACTTTATTTATAAATTATGAAGAATCTTAAATACCGAGCTATAGTTATATTATTTTTCTATTTAGAAAACTAATTTAATAGAAAGCTATTTAATAGAGTATTACTATAATATGAATAACAGAAATAGACTTTTTTAGTTTTAAATATATTTCTAAAGGAATTTCAGTACAAAAAGAATTACTTTAACATATTAATCTAACTTTAGAGATAATTAGAGAATCTATTATTATAATTACTAAATTATTAAACTAGTAATCTTAGATAGTAAGTATTCATCTACTAGATTTTGATACATAGATATTTAATAAATATAGTTATTTTAAGAGTACTTAAAAAGTTGTTTTAAAATAGTTTATATATTTATAGATTTAATATTAGAAAATAGATTTATAAAGAATCTAACTTGAGTAAAATCCAAATAATTTAGAATATTTCTTAATTTTAAAGATTTATAAGTTATATTTTTAGGACTAGTTAAAACAATAGAAGAAATCTTTAAAGTAATTCTTTATGTACTCAAATGTATATATGAGTAATCTAGATACCTATCTTAATTTTCGTAAAGTATCTTTATAGTAATAATATAGAAAAGGAAATAGTAATACGTTTTAAGCTATTTATAAGAAATAAAGTTTCCTAATTAAGCTTTTATTGAACTAAGAACAGACTACTTAAATTTAGAACTTTAACTAAAAGAATAAGAAATAGTAATTAATATATAAAGATTAACCTAAAAAGTATTAAGAATTAATTATAATCTTTAAGATTAGGAATAGAAATAGGAGTTTATTTTAAAAATACAGGATACTTATTAAAACTANAGCTTAATTCTAATAATACTACTTCTAGTAGTAATTTTTATAGTAAATCCTAGTAAAGTTATATTGAAAGAGATTTATAAATACTAGATAAAATTTAGTTTGATTCTTTATATTTCTATTATAGTATAACTAGATATTTTATTTATATATTCTCTATTTTTGAAATATTTTATAAATCTTTCTTAAGTATATATAGATACTATAAACTATATAATTTAGTATTTCTATAGAATAAAATTCTTAGTATCATAGTTTAGAAGTTTAAGGAGTATTAAAAAGATATTTTAAATATTCTTAATTACTAGAAATATTTTATTTATAGATTATAAAGAAATTTAAAAATTAAATTATAGCTATATTATTTTTCTTTCTAGAAAATTAATCTAATAGAAAACTATTTAATAGAAAACTATAATAATATTAATAATTAAAATAGACTTTCTTAGCCTAGAACATATTTTAAAAGAGGTTATAATATTAAAAAACTATTTTAAGATATTAAATTCAATTTAGGAGATATTTAGAGAATTTACTATAATAACTACTAGATACTTAGACTAGTAATCTCGGATAGTAAATATTTATTAACTAAGTTTTAATATATAGATATTTAATAGATATAGTTTTATTAAGAATATTTAAAGGGAAGTTTTAAAGTTATTTATATATTTATATATATAATACTAGTAGATAGATTAATAAAGAATTTAACTTAAGTAAAGTTTGAATAGTTTAGAGTATTTCTTATTTTTATAGATCTATAAGTAATATTTTTAGGTTTAGTTAAAATAATAGAAAAAACTATTTAAAGTTATTTCTCTATTTATTAAATAATATAAATAAAGTGAATTAAAGTAATTTTTATTTTTAATAGAAGGTTTTTATAGTAGTAATATAGAAGGTAAGAGTATATTAGAACTCTTCTAATTATTTAGGGGGAATAGAATTCTTAAGATAAGTTTTTATCTAGTTAAATACTAAAAGCTTAAACTCTGAACCCTAAAATAAATAAGTAATTATAATAGGTATATAGAAATTAATATTATAACTCTTAAGGAAAGAGGGAACCTAAATTTAAACTAAAAATAGCTACCTAAAACCAGGAATATAATTATAACTATAAATTCTAAATATTCTAAAGACTAGCTTAGATATACTATAAGCTTTAAATATTCTAGGATTTAGCTAAAATATACGAGGTTTACTAACTAGGGAGCTTATTATTATTATTAAAAAGCTAGGGAGATAGCTACTCGAAGTTAACTAGGGGGGTAATATAAGCTAAGGAATTCAAATAGGTTAAAATATCTAAACTAGAAGAGGTTATTTAGTAATAGGAGTTCTAGTAGTAAATTCTAGGCTATTTCTATTTTTAATAAAATTAGTTTTGAAGTTTTTCTATTATTATAATTATAACTTAAAATAGGTAAGTTGTTTTATATTACTAAGTTTTTTATTTTTTAACTAAAAATAGTTAGATTTAAATAAAAGGTTTTAAGCTGAAATATTTACTTTATTAGTATTAGGGATCTTAAGAGTATTTAAATAGTTTTTAAATACCTTATAGGTTTAGTTAGAAACTAGTATATAAGTAATTCTCAAGCTATTCTTATATTAGTAGTATTAGTCAGAAATTAAATTTTAGTTATTAATACTAATAGTATAAAAATAAAAACTTTATAAGAAAATGAAACTAGAGTTAATATATTATATAGGGAATAGTTTAAACTAGCTATAAATTTCTAATAATCTTTATTTAGAGTAAATAATTCTTATATTCTTTAGTAATTTTACTTTTTTTAATAAAAGTAGATTTAGTTATAGTTTTCTTTAGAGTAGTAGACCTATTATTAGGTTTTATAAATTATTATTTAGTAGTTTGTAGTTAATATTTAAGATTATTTATCTCTAATAAAGCTTTTTAATTTCTAATTTATAAGGATTTCCTTATTATATTAGTAGTAGCTTTTATATATTTATTTAGTAGTTTAGCTATTTCCTCGATATTTTTATTACTATTTTCTTTTCTATTAGTAATAGTTTTAGGTACTATATTATTATGTTTAATAAGCTTAGATATCTTTTTTCTTCTTTAGGGTTATTAGTTAAGTTATCTTTTTTACTATTAGAAGGGGGTTTTAGAGTAGTTTTCCTTAGATAATTATGAGGATATTTTAAATTAGTAGAATGACGTTTGGTTCAGGTAGTTCCCTTTTTTGTGATATTGCTAGGTTTTAGTATTTTGGTAAGTTAGGGTACTAGAGATAATAGTAAATATTCCTATCAATTAGGAAACTTTTTGAAATATGGTTAAATAAATGATTTTAGGTAAAGTAATTTGTTTTTATACTATTGTAAGAAGTTTAGACTATTAATAAGGTTATTTCTTTAATAGAATTAAGTTAGGTTTAAATTTTAGAGATAGAGTATTCTTAGATAAAATTACTAAATTAAATAAGTATATTAATAGAAAGAGAAGAATAAAGGAAAGATTAGGAATTAAATTTCTTAAATAAGAAGAAGTTAGTTAAGAATTACTAAATAAAAAAGATTTCTTAGAAAGAATATAAAAGAGTATTTTAGATTTAAGATTTATTATTTTTATTAAGCGAATAAGAGTAAAAGATACTTGAAGTAATTACGAATTCTAATATTAGTTATTTTTTAGATTTAGATTAAGGAGTCATTGTTTTAACTTAAAGATATAGCTAGTAAATACTAGTATTAGATTATTAATAAAAGAGGATATAAGGTATTTTAGAAAGTTACTAGTAATATTATATTATTTAATATTAGTATTAGTAATATATGTTTTAATTTCTATATAAGGATTCTTAGGTTTAATAAAACTTTTCTTGATAGATTTGAAGGGTTTTTATTGTAGTTAGAATATTAGTAGTAATTAAGATATATTATTATATTTTAAGTTAATATATAGAATTTATATTATTAAAGTATATTACCTATAAATAAGAGGGTAATTGTTTGAAAATATTAGTATAGAGGAGAAGAAAGAAATTTGGTAGGTGAAAAATTGATAAATGATTTATTTAGAGTATATAAAAAGATCGGGTTACTAGTAATTTTAGAAAGTACTAATTAATTATTTTTACTAAAATATAATAAAGACGGTTAAATATACGATAGATTATAATACTTTTGTTAATTTGTTTTATTTAAGTATTAGAAGATCTATTTTGGGAATTATTTATTTTATTTTATTTATTTCGTATATTAATCGAATAATAGAAGGGTATTTCTAGTAGCTTTATTATTAGGGGGGTATGTAAGAATATATATAGTATTAAAGCTGCTATGCGATTCTACTGGTTACTATATAACTCGGGTAGTTTATATAAGCTATAACTATTCTATTTATACGTATTTGAATACTTTATTTTAGTCAGAAGAAGATATATTTTTTAATAATCTACTTTTAGACTATATATTATGTTATTTATTTATCATATTAGTTATACTTTTAAGTTAGAGTAATTACTCTTTAATCTAAATCTAAAAAGTAATAGAACATTAGAGTTCGTAATTACCTTAAGTACTTTTTACTTTTATTTACCTAATAAAAATAATAAGTTTTAAACCTAAAATACTTTTTAAAATTCTTTTTAGGAAGTCTTTTTCATTTAACAATTCTTAACTAACTTCTTCTTATTTAAGAAATTCAATTCTTATTTTTCCTTTTATTCTTCTCTCTCTATTAATATATTTATTTAATTTAGTAATTTAATCTAAGAATACTTTATTTCTAAGATCTAAGTTTAGGTTAATTCTATTAGGGAAAGTAACTTTATTAGTAGTTTAAATTTCCTATAATAGTAGAAAAGTAAATTAATTTGCTTAAAATTATTTATTTACTTATATTTCGAAGAGTTTCCTAATTTATAAAAATATTTATTATTATTTCTAGTATTTTAATTTACTAAAATATTTAACTTTAGTAGTATTATAAAGGGGGGAGTTATCCTAACGAAGAATCTTTCTACTAGTTTGAAATATCCTTATAGTTATCTAAGGAAAACTATTCTAAAACTCCTTTTTAATAATAAGGAGGATAATTTAACTAGTAATTTTAAAGAAGAAAAAGAAGTACCTAAGTTTATTAGTAATAATAATAAAATACCTAAAGCTATTACTGATAAAGAAAAGAATAGTAATAAAGATATTAAGGAAGTAGCTAAACTACTTAAGAAATATATAAAGACTACTACTAATATAATAAGAAAGTTTTTATAAATTAGAGATTAAGAAATTTTATTAGAGATAAAAAATAACTGTTAACGTAATATATAAGTCCTCTTAGATTAGAAACTAAGAAACTTTATTAAAGATTAATAATCTTAAATATTAACTAGAAACTACTACATAATAACTTATAAAGTTTAGTAATAAGTCTATTACTCTAAAAATATCTTTAACTAAATCTATTTCTACTAAAAAAAGTAAAACTACTAAAGAATATAAGAATTATTTATTTTAAGTAAAAACTATTAGAGATTTATAATTAATTTGAACTATTTTTTATATAGTATACTACTCTAGTTTTATTTTCTTATAAAGCTTTTATTTTTATATTATTAGTATTAATAGTTAAGATTTAATTTCTAATTTATATTACTAATATAAAAATAGCTTAAGGATTACTTATATATTAGTTTCTAATTAAATTTATAAAGTATTTAAAAGTTATTTAGAAGTTCTCTAGATTCCCGAAACTAATAAAGTAAGTATTTCAGCTTAAGATTCTTTATTTAAATCTAATTATTCTTGGTTAAAAATTAAGGAAATTAGTAATATAAAGAAACTTATCTATTTTAAGTTATATTTAAAATAATAGAAAGACTTTAAAGCTACTTTTCTTAAGAATAGAAATATCTTAGACTTTACTACTAGAACTCTTATTATTAAATAGTTTTCTCTAGTTTAGATATTTAAACCTATTTAAGTTCCCTAGTTTACCTAGTTTACTAGAAGTTATATCCCTAGTATTTCTATAATAGTAATTAGTTCCTTAATTAGTTAACTTTCTAAGTTTTAGCTAGTTCCTAGAAAGTTTAATTATAATTATAGTATTCTATCTTATAGTTTTAAGTAATCTTAGTATTTAGAATAAACTTAAGTTTCTATTTCTAATCCTTTTAGGAATTATAATTAGTTTTCAATACTTATATAAATCGATTTCTATATATTTATTATAGTATTTTATTTATCTATTTAGAGCTTAGAGTTTAAATAATTAATATTTAGTTAGATAAAAACCTATCTCGAGAACTTTATTTAATAAGAATAGTTAGAAGAATTCTATTATATTTTTACTTTTTGTATTTCTATGATAAGAACTTTTTATTAAAAGTAGAGATTATTTAAGTTATTTTTAAATATATTTAAATAAATAGAAGATTACTTTAGATAAAGCTTTCTATTATTTTAGCTAATCCTAAGAGTATTATTTATAAATCTATGAAATTAAGAAATATTCTAAATTATTTAAATTTTACTTAGATTAGATCCTTTATAAATCTATATACTAATATTATATTTATAAGTATATAGATTACTTTAAAACTATTTTTTAAGTACTCTTAATAAAGCTATATTTATTAAATATCTATATAATATATTAAAATCTAGTAGATAAATATTTACTATTTAAGATTACTAGTTTAATTATCTAGTAGTTATTATAATAGATTCTCTAAATATCTCTTAGGTTAAATTTAATATCTTAAAAAAACCTTTGTAATATAATAGTTTATTTTAAAATATATTCTAAGCTAAGAAGTTTTATTTTAGTTTTCAATATAATTATAATGTTTTATTAAATAGTTTTTTATTAGATTAACTTTCTAAATAAAGAAATAGTATAGTTATAACTTAATCTTTAAATATCTTTATAATTTATAAAGAAAATATATCTAGTAATTAGAAATATTCAAAATATCTTATTAATACTTTTTAAGTTTATAAACTATAATACTAGGAATCCTATTTTATAGAAATACTAAATTATATAGTTTATAATATCTATATATATTTAAAAAAGATTTATAAAATATTTTAAAAGTAGAAAATATATAAATAAAATATCTAGTTATACTATAATAGAAATATAAAGAATTAAACTAATTTTAATCTAGTATTTATAAATCTCCTTAAATATAATTTAACTAGTATTTATAATAAAAGTTATTACTAGAAGTAGTATTATTAGAATTAAGCTATAGTTAAGATTAAAATACTTAGTAATTTTAGTAGTATATATATTATAAACTAAATAAATCTCATAATACTTATAATTTTTAATTTTTAACTACTTAAACCCTAAGGAAATATTTGATAGGAATCTACTCTTTAAATTTATAAGTATACTTAATACTTTTAATAATCTCGTAAACTTTTTTTAGCTATCTTATAATATAAGAGAAGAATATTATTTATATAGAATAGGATAAAGATATTTAAACTTTTATTTTTAAATAAATAAAACTTTTCTAAGTATAGTTAGAAACTTAATAACTTAAGAGGAGTATAAAAAGTCTTATACTAAAAAAGAAATATATTTTAAAGTTTATAAAAAATGAATTCGAGTTCTATATAATATTTTATAACTTTAAATCTATATAGTAGTTTAACTATTATCAGAAGTCTTTTAGGATTTTTTATAGTATTTAGAAATAGATTAATAATATTAAACTAGTCAACTTCGAGGTTAAATTATACTATAATTACTATAGCTACTTGAAAAGTTTAAATAGCTAGTATTACTATATATATAGTTTATAATAGATTAACTAGCTATATATCCTTATATATATAAATCTTTACTTTATACTATTCTAGAAAACTATCTATATCTATTTTATAAATAAAAGCTTATTTAAGAAGAAAAAGCCTAGATCTAGTATCCTAGTAATCTATTTCTTACTAAGTACTTTTCTTTTTTAACTTTATAATCTTAATTCTTACTATTTTAATAAAAGAATTTCGTAGTAATTTTAATAAGTTAATAATATCTTTCTAAGTTTTTAGTAATATAACTAGTTAATTAAGATATATTTGAATTTTAGTAGAAAAATCCTTCTTCTTTAATACTACATTTTAAATAATAAGTTAAACTATTATTTGGTTACTTTTACTCTGTACCTGGAATAGTATCTAAGCTCTTCACTTTATATCTAGATTTATCTATAAATTTTACCTAGTAATAGTATTCGTGCTAATACTAGTTTATAACTAGTTAAAATAGTAATAAAATTACTTATTATTGTGGATAATTATACTTCTAGTTCTAATATTTAACTTTATAGTAGTAGAAGACTTTATAGTTGTAGTTTATATAGGGAGAGTTTTATTAAGATTAGGGTTTAATATATAAGGTTGAAAGTAACTATTAAAGTTATAGGGTTAAGAATTTCTTTAAATTTCTTAAAGATAGAATAAAATAAAGTGCTTGTTTTAAGATGTAAGAGTTAGGTGTTCTGTGATCTATTATTTTTCTGTAACCTTTATAATAATACTGAAACCTCTTCGAAATCTATATAACTATTTGTAAAAAAATAACTATGAAATAAGTATAGAGATATCTAGTTATAACTATTTTAGCTAAAGCTATTAATATATTAGACTAGGTTTTAATAATATTATTCTGAATACTATAATTAATAAGTAATTTATAGATATTTAAAAGAAAATTATCTAGCTATCTTATAAGTTACTATACTAAGCTAATAATATTAGAGATTAGGTATTAATTAGATAATACTTTAATATTAATATTTTACTATAATACTAGTTATTAGATATTTTAGAATATTATAATACTATAATTATAGGGGTTTTAAAAGTTATCTAGTTATACTAGAAATATTTATATCTATATAAGTATTATTTATATATTAGNAATAAAAGCAGGCCGAGTCTTACTATACTTATATAGAGATTATAAGTTAGCTTATATTAGTAGTAGAGAACTTTTATATTAGTAGTATAAAGTCTTGTTTTAGGGGTAAATAAAGCTTAGTAGGGATATTAAGGTTATAGATATCAAGGTTATAATGAATATTTGAATAGAGTACTTATAGTTAGTAGTAATTAAATATCTTAAGATATTCGAATTATGTATAGCTATAAGGGTATAAAGGTGTAAAGGTATAAGGTTGTTATAGAAGGAGTTATTAGTTATTTATTGTTGAAAAGGTTGATATGGGGCAGGTATGCTAGTTATAGCTATGAGGGGTTTAGCCCTAGATTAACTAGGGGCTAGCTGTAGTAGTTAGTAGGGGGGGTAAGAGGGCTAAAGTCGTACTTTAGGAGGCAATATGTCTACTAATAGTCGTAGTAGAGAGCGAGCTATTAGCCCCTCCCTAAGTTAAACTATTAAAAGATTAAAACTATTTTTATTAAGCTTTTATTACTAATTAGGTAAATAAATACTAGCGAAATTGTCTTATTTATATTTTAAGAAGTATAGAGTACTACTATTATATTCTTTTAAGAATACTATATAGTTATTAATAGTAATTTCTAGCTCTAATTATTATGATTATCTATTCCTATATTATTAGCCTAATTCTTAAATAGTTAAAGATTTTAACCTAATTAGTCAAAATCTAGAACTATATTTTAGTTTACTTTAAATTAGCTAAATAGGAGTTTTAAAGTAGTTATTTATATTCTTAGTTAAAATAAGTATTTCCTCTTAATTAACTAGATCCCTAATTTTAAATATACTATCTAGTTCTCTAGTTATTAGTATATTTCCTAAACTTTAATTTTTACCTAGAATTATTATATCTAGTTATTATTAATTAGAAACCTAAACTAGTTTTATTAGTTTAAATATTAATTTAGGTATAATCAAACTTTTCTTATTAATCTTAGAAACTAATTCTAGGTTTAGCTTAATATCTTAAGCTATTTCTAGTATTAATAGGATAATTAGTAAAAAAGAAATTTTTTTATTAGGTATTTTTATTATTTTAAACTTTTTAAATATTTCAAGAATAAAGTTTTCTTTTTCTTTAATAATTAACTTAACTAGTAATTTTATAATTCCATTTATAAATATTTTATATAAGTTTTATTTTGAATAAAATCTAATCTTATTAAATTTAACATTTTAGGTAATAATAATTCTTTAAAAAGTAGGGATTTAAATCTTATATAAGTTATAGGAATTTAAAATATAGTTTACTAGATATCTAATATATCTCTTTAATTTAATTTTAAATAATCTTTTCAAAATACTTTACTAATAATGTTTCTTAAGTATATATACTTAATAACTATAAGTATAAATCTATCCCTAATAAAATTATAAGTCTTAATAAAAACTTAGAGTATACTCTAGTACTTACTAATAAAAATATGATTTATACTAGGTTTCTTTAACTTTATATAGTAATCTCTAGTTATTTTAAATATTTAGAAATATATTATATAGTATAGCTACTACTTAAATTAATTCTATTTATAATTTAAATAGTAATTCTATGATTTCTTATATTTTTATATTTCAGGTAATTAGCCTTTTTCTAGTATACTTATTTACTCTAACTAACTCTTTAATATAAGAAAGAAATAACTTAAAATCAATCTTTTTTTCTATTAGTTATCTCTAGTAACTAATTCTTCTATTAATTACTATTAATACTCCTTTAATATCTTATTATCTCTTATAAATTAAAAAACTTCTCTATTTTCTTATTTATTTTTTAAATATTAATAATACTCAAAAGACTAAATTATAGGTTTTCTTAAGTAATATAAATAGAAAGAATAACCCTGAAAATTTATTTTTAATAATAAAAGCCTAGGGGTTATTTATATATACTTTAGAGAAGTTAAATAGATCCTAAATAGTATAATAAAATAAGTAAATTAAATATAACTCTAAAGTTTATCTAGAGATAACCTATTAAGAATAAGCTATTCTATAATAGAAATAGTCTAATTACTTTAATCTTATAATCTTTACCCCTTAAATATTAAAAATAAAATACTTAAAAGTAATCTATCTTAGATATTTTACTTAAAAATACTATATATAAGTATTATTAGATTTTAATTCTAGGAAAACTATCTTAAACTATAGTTAAGAAAATAGAATACTTAGTAATTCTAAGATAATACTAGAAATACTTAAATAAACTATAGAATAATTCAAAATAAATTTATATTTAAATAAAATAAAATTATACTTTCTAAGTAACTATCTTATCATAATAGAATACTTAATTAAGCTAAACCTAAAAATATAATCTAGTCCTATATACTAGATCTTAGTTTTATTAAGAAATAATATTTCTATGATAATATTAGTATAGAAGTTTTTAATATTAATAATATTATCTAATATTAAATCAAGTATATTCTTCCCCTTTAAACTATTAAAAATATTCTTAATAATTCTTTTACTTTATTTAACTATAAGGAAATTAGCTTAATTATACTAAACTAAATCTATTCTTTTACTAAACTTAAAAAGTCTTTTTTTAAAGAAATCTATTAAATTAATAATTTAGATTACTTTATAACTATTAAAAACTATACTCCTGAAAGATATATAAAGTTTTCAAGTAGTTAAGAAAACCCTTGAGAGAACTTTAGATAACTTTTTAAAGAGAATAGGATTAATACTAATATATATTAAATTAGGAAAATAGTTAGTATTACTAGATTTACTACTCGAAAAAACTAACTTAGTTTTTAAAATATTTAAAAACTCTTTAGTTTTACTAGTATACCTTTTAGTATTTAGCTCTCTTTTCTTAGTAAACTTCTATTATAAAATATAAAGTTTAGAATTATTTACCCTATTAATTATACTATTTTAAATAGTAATAGATATCTAAATATTAAGGAACCTAGTATATAAATTAGTAATAGTATACTTAATATACTTATAGTTTTCTAAAAAGTATAGGCAACTCTTGAAATTATATAGATATTTTATTTTATCTTAAGTTATATCTAATTTTCCCGCGAGAGTAACTAATATAGCTAGTATTCTACGATAATTTGTAATTGAACTTTTATTAATATAAAATATAATTATAAAGATCTCTCTATATTTAACTAGAATCCTAATATTAAAGTTTAGAATCTCTTTTTTTAAGATTTTCTAATACTAAATTATAGTTTAACTCGGTAAAATATATTAAGTAAATATTTAAAAGTATTTTTTAATTATAAGAATTCCTTAGATTTCTAAGATATTATATATAACTATTTAGAAATAGATAGTATACTATTTATTATACTATACTAGATTAGAGATATTTAAATTACTTTTCTTAAGGATTTCTTTATATTTAACTCTAACTTATTATTATATAATTAAATTATTCTAAGTATATTAATATTTTAGAATCTTTAGGAGATTTTAAAGAGATATATTATTCTTATTAAAAAGTTCTATTTAAATAGGTATTAGAAAGCTATTATTAATAGTAATATTAACTTATATCTAAGTTATATTATAATATTACTTTATCTCTTTATAGTTAAATTCCTAAATTATTTAAAATTAAAGATTTATTAAGTAGTAGTTAAAAACCCCTAGAGTAATAGGAGCATAAAGGATAATACTTCCAATTTTTCTTTAAATAATAGTCTTTTAACTAAATTATTTATGAAATTTAAATAATATAAGTATTTTTAAGATATTAAAGATAGGTTTAATATCTAGATTAATATACTACTAGATATTTTAACTAGTTATATAGAAATATAGTATAATATACTAATAGTTAAAGTTAGAGCTATTAGATAATTTTACTATTATATTAAAGCTACTAGTAATTAAGTATACTATTTTTAAATGATTTATTAAAAAACTAAAAAGAGATATTAAAAAAGATTTCTTTTATATTTATTAGTTATAAGTAATTTAGAGATGTGGTGGTATTGAAGGTCTTTAACTATTTAAGTTACATGCCTCTCGGGAACCCTTTAAAGGAAGCTACAGCCGGTAGTCGGCTCTTGCCTGATATACCCACTAGATACTACTAGTTCTGAGGAACCGTTTAAACGGAGAAAACCTCTGTTGCACGTAATTAGGGGGCAAAATCTGGTGTGTATTGTGTGTAACTAAACGTGGCCAAGCGCAACGCGCGTAGTCCCTTTTCGTCCGGTTAAAGTGGGGCGAGGCCCGTGGAGACGGCGCCGCGGCCGAGAGTTCTTCCGGCGAAAACTCTGCCGCTCGAACGCGTTATTCCTGACAACCTCAGGCAGCAAGACACGGTTGGTTAATACGATGGCTGACAAATGCGGAAGGTACGTCACAAAGGGAAGGTACAGGCCCACATCCGTCGCAGTTACTCTTTAAGGATCGCAGTCACGTGACACCAGATGCTAGCTAGCCGGTAGCAGCTGCCGTTAGCCGTCGCCGTCAATAGTCGCCAGCTGTTAATATTGACGGTTGTTGGTAAGTACTAATAACTGGTAGTGGTTGCTATATAGTTTACGTAATCGGAAGGTATGTATATGCTTACTGGTCGCGTTTGCCCGCCGCAGGATTTGTCAGGAATAATGTTAGGAATAATATGTTTGAGTAGTAGAGTTTTCGCTGGAAGAACTCTTAGCTGCGGTGCTATCTCTATAGGCTTCGCTTTATTTTAACTAGATGAAATAAGACTATATATATTATA
>RYZW01000499.1:1224-15167 GCA_004367215.1 Colletotrichum trifolii
TTCTAATAAAAAAACTATAACTAAGTAATAGCTTAGGACTAAATATTAAGATCTAGGTAAATATAGTCTAAGTATACTATAAAATTTTAGGGATCCTAATTCCCCCCTAATTTTCTAATTATAAAGAGAATCTCTACTATTTACTAGATTCTAAAATCTAAATAGGAATAAATTAGGTATTACTTCTATTTATCTATTTTGAAAAAGTCCTAATTAATTTTTAATTTTCCCCTTATTTAGTAAATTTAAGTATTATACTCTTTTTATTTATTTGAGAATTTATTAGAAAAGAGGAAAGGTTTCTTTCAAAGAATAAAAGTTATATAAGTAAACTCTAGGGGAATAGTAGTAGTATTAGGGGAAGGTTTTAACTCTTTCTCTACTAACCTAGTAGTTAGTACTATAATTTTCTTATAGAGTAGGGTAATAGCTATACTTAGATATTATCGTAGTAACTCTTCTATAGTAATACTAGTTATAGGGGTTTTTTAGGGGGTATTAGTTTTTTCTATTTTATAATAATAATTAGTTTTANTAGTTATAAATCTTTATTAAGAGTTATACTCTATTAATAATATCTCAGAGATTATAACTAGTAGGGAGTAGTATTTTACCTTAATCCTTCTATTCAATAGGGAACTATACTTAACCTAATATTTCTTATACTTAAAAGTAGTATTCTACTAATTAGTATCTCTTCTTAATTAATAGGGAGTTATATTTAACCTAGTATTACCTATATGAAGGATAAATCTAAGTTCTAAATATATAAAAAGCTAGGCCTAAGCTATAATTTAGCTATAGAGAGTATAAATACTATTTATTTAGAACTAAAAAGTAAAAAAGAAATTCTTACGAAGAATGTAAAAAGTCTACTTAAAGGTAGTACTAGGGGCTTACTAGTAGCCTACTAGTACCTAACTTCTTAGGTATAGTTATCGGGACTCGGGTAAAGCTAGAGTTAACTAGCTAGGTATAGCTTATGATAAAAAGATCCTAATAGACTTCTAATAATTATTAAGCTACTAGATAAGTTTAAAATTACAGGGTATTATACTAAACTTAAGTATACTTTTTATAGATTTTAAAATATATTTATTCTTTAGTATAAAACCTTTTATACTACTTTTAAATTATTAGGATTTAAACTATACTTAAAAGAACTTTATGTATTTAAAAACAAAAGTTCAACTATCTTTCTCCTATTCTATATAGATAATATTCTTCTTATATATTATAAGTTAGCTAAAAAAGAGGTTCTCGAAATTATTAAAAATATTAAAAATACTTATAAATTTAAAGAGTAAAGTTTTATTGAATATTTCTTAGGGGTTCGAGTAGTTTAGGATTATAAATATTATAAGATTTATTTAGTTTATAATACATATATTACTAAGATTACTAAGCATTTTAATCTTAACTATAATTTAACTTTAATAATACTACTTCTAGTAGTAATTGTTATAGTAAATCCTAGTAAAGTTATATTAAAGGAGATTTATAAGTACTAGATAAAAATTAGTTCAATTTCTTATATTTCTATTATAGTATAGCTAGATATCTTATTGGTATGTTTTCTACTTTTGAAATACTTTACAAATCTTTCTTAAATATATATAGATATTATAAATTATATAATTTAGTATTTCTATAGGATAAGATTCCTAGTATTATAGTTTAGAAACTTAGGGGGTATTAATAAGATATTTTAAATTTTCTTAATTACTAGAAATATTTTATTTATAGATTATAAAAAGACTTAAAAATTAAGTTATAGCTATATTATTTCTCTATTTAGAAAACTAATTTAATAGAAAGCTATTTAATAGAATACTATAATTATATTAATAATTAAAGTAGAACCTCTTAGCTTAGAATATATTTCAAAAGAAATTATAGTATTAAAAAGATTTTTTTAAAATATTAAGTTTAACTTAAGAGAGATTTAGAGAATCTATTATAATAACTACTAGATAATTAGACTAGTAATCTTAGATAGTAAATACTTATCTATTAAACTTCGATATATAAATATTTAATAAATATAGTTTTACTAGGAATACTTAAAAAGTAATTTTGAAGTAGTTTATATACCTATAAATATAATACTAATAGATAGATTTATAAGGAATCTAACTTAAATAAAATTTAAATAATTTAGAATACTTCTTAATTTTATAAATCTATAAATAATATTTTTAAGATTAGCTAGAATAATAGAAAAAACTATTTAAAGCTATTTCTTTATCTATTTAAATAATATAAATAAGTAACTTAAATTAATCTTTATTTTTAATAGAAAGTTTTCGTAGTATTAATATATAGAATAAGAATATATTAGAATTCTTCTAATTACTCAGGGGGAATAAAGCTTTCAAAATAAGCTTTTATCTAGTTTAGTACTAAGAATTTAAATTCTAAGTTTTAAATAAATAAGTAAGATATAATAATAAGTATATAGAAATTAATACTATATCTTTTAAGGGGAAAGGGAATTTAAACTTAAATTAAAAGTAATTATCTAAAACTAGATATATAATTATATTTATAAGTTCTAACTATTCTAGGAACTAGTTAAAGAGCTTTAAATATACTAGGAACTAGTTAAGGTTTAAGGGGTTTACTAATTAGGGAGTTTATTTCTATTACTAAAGAACTAGGGATATAACTATTTGAAGTTTACTAGGGTAGTAATATAAGCTAGGGAGCTTAAGTTAACTAGGGGAGTAGTATAAGCTAGGAAGCTTGAACTAGTTAGGATATTTAAGTTAGAGAGGATTTTTTAGTAATAGGTATTCTAGTAGTAGATTCTAGCCTACTTCTACTCTTAATAAAGTTAGTTTTGAAGTTTTTCTATTATATTAATTATAACTTAAAATTGGCGAGTTTCTTTATAATATTAATTTTCTTATTCTTTAACTAAAAATAATTAAACTTAAATAAAAGGTTTAAGGTTGAAATATTTACTTTATTAGTATTAGAAATTTTTAGAGTTTCTAAATAGTTTCTAAATACTTTATAAGTATAATTTGAAACTAAGATATAGGTATTTCTCGAATTATTCTTATATTAGTAGTATTAGTTAGAGATTAAATCTTACTTACTAATATTAATAGTATAAAAATAAGGGTTATATAAGAAGATAAAACTAGAGTAATATTTTATATAGGGGATAGTTTATACTAGCTATGAATTTCTAAGGGTTTTTATTTAGAATAAGTATTCTTCACGATCTTCTACTAATTTACTTTTCTTAGAAGGGGTAGATTTTATAATAGCTCTTTTTAGGGAAATAGCTTTAGGGCTAGGCTTAATGAGTTATTATTTAGTGGTTTCTAGTTAATATTTAAGATTATTAATTTTTAATGAAGTTTTTTAGTTTCTAATTTGAGAGGATTTATATATTACGTTAATAGTTGTTTTTGTATATTTCTTAAGTAGTTTAGCTATTTCTTTAGTATTTGTATTATTATTTTCAACTTTATTATTATTATTAATAAGCTTAGGTATTTCTTCTTCTTCTTAGGGGTTTCTAGTTAAATTATTTTTTTTATTATTAGAAAAAGGTTTTAAAATAAGTATTTTTCTTAGGTAATTTCGAGGTTATTTTAACTTAGTAGTAGTATTAGGATTCTTAGTTAGAATAGCTCCCCTTTTTATAGTACTACTTAGTTTAGGTATTTTAGGGAGTTTAGGGGATAGTAATAGATATTCTAATAAGTTAGGAAATTCTTTAAAATATAAATAAATAAATAATCTTAGGCGAAGTAATTCGTTTTTATACTAATTCGGGAAGTTTAAACTATTAATAAAGTAGATTCTTTCGATAAAATTAAGTTAGGTTTAAATTTTTAAAATAGAATACTCTTAGATAAAATTACTAAAGATAATAAGTATACTAATAGAGAAAGAGGAATAAGGGAAAGGGTAGAAATTAAATTTCTCGAATAAGAGGAAATTACTTAAGAACTATTAAATAAAATAGATTTCTTAAAAAAAATATAAAAAAGTATTTTAGGTTTATGATTTATTATCTTTGTTATATAAATAAGAGTAAAAAATATTTAAAGTAATTTTAAATAGTAATTTTTAATTATTTTTTAGATTAGGGTTAAAAAGAAATTATTCTAGTTTAGAGATATAGTTAGTAAATACTAATATTGGATAATTGATAAAAGAAGATATTAAGTGTTTTAAAAAGTTACTAGTAATATAATATTAGTTTTTAGTTTTAATAATATTTCCCTTAATAGATTTGAGGAGTTTTTCCTATAGTTAGAATATTAGTAATAATTAATATATATTATTACGTTTAAAGTTAATATATAGAATTTATATTACTAGAAATATATTACTTATAAGTAAGAGAGTAATTATTAAAAATATTAGTATAGAGAAAAAGAAAGAAATCTAGTAAGTTAAAAATTAATAATTGATTTATTTATAATATATATAAAGATTGGATTACTAGCGATTTTAGAAAGAGTTGACTAATTGCTTTTATTAATATATAATAAGAATAGTTAAATATATGATAAATTATAATAATCTTGTTACTTTCTTTTGTTTAAGTACTAGAAGATCTATTTTGGGAACTATTTATCCTATTTTATTTATTTAGTATATTAGTTAAGTGATATAAGGGTATTTCTAGTAGTTCTACTACTATAAAGGTATATAAGAATATATATAGTACTAAAACTATCATACAACTCTACTAGCTACTATTTAACTCTAGTAGTTTATATAAGATATTTACTATTCTATTTAAGTGTGTTTNTTCTATTTAAGCGTGTTTAGACGCTTTACTCTAGTTAGAAGAAGATATACTTTTCAATAACCTATTTGTAGACTATATACTATGTTATTTGTTTATTATAAGTAATATAACTATAGAGGTTTTAAAAGCTATTTAGCTATACTAGGAATATCTATATTTATATAAGTATTATTTATAAGTTAGTTGTAATTAATATATTAAGATTATTTACTAATAAAAGTAAGCTGAGTTTTGTTATATTTATATAGAGATTATAAATTAGCTTATATTAGTAATAAAGAATTTTTGTATTAGTAGTATAAAGCTTTATTTTAGAAATAAGTAAAGTTTAGTTTATAATAAGGATATTAAAGTTATAGATATTAAGGTTATAATAAATATTTAAATAGAGTATTTGTAGTTAGTAGTAATTAAATATCTTAAGATATTCGAATTATATAATAATAGCTATAAAAGTATAAAGGTATAAGGGTATTAGGTAATCGTAGAAGGAATTATTAGTTATTTATTATCAAAATGGTTAATATGGGGCGGGTATACTAGCTACTATAGCTATAAAAAGTTTAGTCTTAGATTAACTAGGGCTAACTATAGTAATTAGTAGGGGAAATAGGAAGGTTAAAGTTATACTTTAGGGGGTAATATATCTACTAATAGTCGTAGTAAAGAGCGAGCTATTAGTTTTTCCTATAATATTTAATATATTCAATTTATTAATAATTTTATATCTAGAAAATACCCAATTAGGTTTCTTATATAACTAATTTATCTGAATACAATATAGTAATAGCTATACTTTATCCCCAACCCAGAACTTCTAAGCTACTTATTATATTCTATTTATACTAATTCTATTGTGTTATTATATATATATTATTACTACTTTAACTATAATAATACCATACATAAAATACGAAAACTAAAACTTATCCTAAACTAGAATATATAGTTTACTCTACTATTTAGGAATATATGATAGGTATAATGTTAAATTTATTTATTAATCTATTTAGGTTTACCCTGATTACGAAAAGGTCCTTAGTATTTAATACTAATTATTATAGAGGAATATAAACTAGCTAAGTTAGTTACAAAGAAATCATATATATTCATGAAAAAGCTTAAATTTCAAATATTATTTTCTCTATCTTATCACTATCTAGGGGTAGAACAATATTTAGTTACTTTTGCTTTATACCTAGAATAGTGTTTAAGCTCTTTACTTTATATATAGATTTAACTATAAAGTTTACCTAATACTAGTATTTATACTAATACTAGCTCACAACTAGTTAAAATAGTAATATAATTATTTATTAATATAAATAATTATACCCCTAGTTCTAATATTTAACTTTATAGTAGTAGAAGACCTTATAGTAAAAGTCTATATAGCAAAGGCTTTATCAAGACTAGGGCTTAATATATATAACTAAAAGTAAATATTAAAATTATAAAGTTAAGAACTCTTTTGAATTTCTTGAAGATAGAATAAAATAGAGTACTAAGAACTAGGTATTCCGAAATCTATTATTTTTCTATAACTCTTACAATAGAACCGAAATCTCCTTGAAATCTATATAATTATATAAAAAGATAATTATAAGATAAATATAAAGATACCTAGCTATAACTATTATAATTAGAACTATTAGTATATTAAACTAAGGCTTAATAGAATTATTATGAATATTATAATTAATAAGTAACTTATAGATATTTAAAAAGAATTATCTAGTTATCTTATAAAATATTATATTAAGCTAATAATATTAGAGACTAGGTATTAATTAAATAATATCCTAATATCGATATTCTTTATAATACTAATTACTAGATATTTTGAAGTATTATAATACTATAATTATAAAGGTTTTAAAAGTTATTTAACTACACTAGAAGTATCCGCGTCTATATAAGGATGATTTATATATTAGTTATACTTGATATATTAAAGTTATTTACTAATAGAAATAAACTAAGTTTTATTATATTTATATAGAAATTATAAGTTAGCTTATATTAGTAGTAGAGAACTCTTATATTAGTAGTATAAAGTTTTATTTTAGAAGTAAGTAAAGTTTAGTTTGGGGGATATTAAAGTTATAGATACTAAGGTTATGATAAATGTTCAAATAGAGTATTTATAGTTAGTAGTAATTTAATATCTTGAGATATTTGAAAGGTATATAACTATAAGAATATAAAAGTATAAAGGTATATAGTTCTTATAGAAGGAGTTATTAGTTATTTATTATTAAAAAAGTTAATATAAAGTAGGTATACTAGCTATTATCACTACGAGGAGTTTAGCTTTAGATTAATTAGCAGCTAGCTATAGTAGTTAGTAGGGGAATAGGAGGGCTAAAGTTATAGTTCAGGGGGTAATATACCTACTAATAATCGTAGTAAAAAGCGAGCTATTAGCCTCTCCTTTAGGATAATATTAATAATAGTTATTATCTCTTTATTAACTAATATAATATTATCTAAAAACAATTACTTAGTGTAAATTATAATTAGTAATGATTAATAGAAGGAAACTATACAATTATTACTAAAGATCCTAGAACTTCTCTAAATAAACTTTAGTAATAATAAATATTATAATTTCTTACTAGATATATTTTAATAGCTAATTTAGAATTGCTATAAAAAGCCTTAAATCCCTTTCTATAATAAATGGTAACTCTATTATAAAATTAATAAAAGTCTGTCATCAGTATTTATTAGAAAGTAATAGAAATTATAATAAGTTTTCATAGTATTATTAATCTTTATATAAATAATGGTAGATTTTATATACTTTTACAAAAGATTTAATATCCCTTAATATATTATCCTAATACTAGTTCTACCCAAATACTATAAATATGAAATTAATGCTAAAATAGCCTAAAGCTAAAGAGTTATAGACTATTTAGAAGATTATAGTTATTAATAATCTATACTTAAAAACCTAGACCTAGCCTTACTATAATAGAATACTATTACTTTTTACTATATAATTAACTATTTATATCTAAGTTAAAATTCCTAGAAAAGGTATCTTTATTACCTAGTATATAATTTCTAAGTAAACCTTATATATAAATATTACTATAATTACCTAGTTCTATAGTATTAGTAATAGGATACTTTCAAATATAATATACTTTTTTAGTAACTTACTAGTAATATATTAGTAGTTATCTTCTACTTATATAGCTTTTTCCTAGCCGTTTTCTACTTATATATTATAAATTAGGAATAGTAGGGAAAACCTTTCTTTATCTTTAGAATTGATATAGAAAACTAGAAGATTTATATTATAAGTTTTAATTTTATTATAGTATCTTAGCTTTATTAAAAAAGAATATTAAGATATCTTATACAATAACCTAAATCATGTTTCAAAATTAAACTAAATTCTAATAAAGGTTTTATTTATCTAGTTTATTATTTAAAGAAAAAGTTAAAACTTAAACAATATTCAAAAACCTTATAATTAGAAAAGATAATTAATAGTTTTATTATACTTTATAATTCTACTAATTATGTTTTTAAGTATAATACTACTACTAGTCGTTCTTTATTATAAATAGTATAATTCTACTAGACTAAGGTAAATCTAATTAAGAAAATAAGTAAATAGTTATAATATACTATCTATATCTTCTTATAAAGAATAACTACTTAATATTACCCCCAAATAATTTATTTCTATTATTATATATTATTCTAGATCTTATTAAATTATAACTAGTCCTTAAATAAATATAGATTTAAGTATTTTCAATATTTGTTAGTATATAGTATCCTAGTAAAATAGTATATTTTTTACTAGCTATATCAGGATTTCTATTAAAAAAGAGAAACAGTTAATTAAATTATAATAGAAATTTGAATAGTTAAAGAAGCTCTAGATATTATAGATATTCTCAGAAACCTTTTATTCCTACATAATTTTAAACTGTTTTAGAATATAGTAGATATTATCTTATATCTTAATAATAAAATCGAGATATTTAATCTATCTTACTAAGAATTCATATTTCTCTAAATTTTAATATAAACTAGCTTTTATAGCTATTGAAAAACTTATTTAATTCTATCTTTATAGTTACTCTTTTCCCGCTTAACGTAGTAGTTTAACGTCTAGTTAGCTCTTACTGTTACGGTAAGAGTAGTAGGTTCGAATCCTGTAGCGGGTAAGCGCGACTAGTAGGTATATATATATAAATATATTTTCTAATTATATAAACTATATAGTAACTACTACCGGCTATTAGTATTTGCTATCTACTATTAATAGCTAGTAACTATTAATAGCTAGTAGTAAGTATTACTAGCTAGCTAGTATTAGTATTACGTAACTATAATCTTTAAAGAGTAACTATAATAGATAGGCCTATACTTTCCCTATTTATTATATATCGTATTAACTAACTATATCTTACTACTTGAGGTTCTCTCTATTTAAATAGTTCCTCAGAACTAGTAATATCTATGGGGTAAATAAGGCAAGAGCTAACTACTAGGTATAGCTTCCTTTAAAAAGTTCCCGAGAAGTATACGATTAAATAGATTAAAGACTTTTAATATAACTACAAATAGTTACTCTTTAACTTATAATTATAAATAAAAGTATTATCTAAGTAAATTATAATAAGAATATTAAGAATACCTTGAAATATACTATTAATATAGTATTAGAATATTTAAAATATACCTTTTAGCTTGAAAAAGTAATAAATTGCTTAAATAAACTGAAGTAAATCTAAAAAAAAGTTCTAGACTTATTTCCTTCTATAATATCAATCTTATAAAAAGCTATATAAATATTGATTTTTATACATTATATTACATTAGATAATAGGTATAATATCCTTTGAATTAGTACTAAGGAGTAATAATCATAAGTATGTTTATCATTAAAAATATAATACTCTATATAGAACTACTGTTTCCCCCTAGTTTCTTTAAAAAAAGAAATCAGGTATTCTAATTATAAATCAACTAACCTAAACCCAACCTAAACCTAATTCTTATCTATTAACTCTATTATTTAGTATTAGACTTTAAAGAAGTATTCCTTTGGTATATTACAAAATAACCTTCATAATAAATCTAGTTCTATTTTATCTAAGTCTTTGCTTAGGTAAATATAGTAATTAAGAAACTCCTAGTAAAATAAGAAACAAGCAACTTTATCCTTATTAAATAAACCTATAGAAAGAATATAAATAGCTAGTAAAAGATATATTAACTATTTTAAAACTATAATTAATATAGCTATTAAAATAACATTGATCTATACTAAATTATTTACTAATTACTTATATCCCCTTTTTCCTAAACTAAAATATATTTTAACTAGTAACTTAATAAAATCTATAAATCTATCTATATATATCTCTTTTAATATATTACTAATAGTCTAGATAATTAAACTACTAATTATATTTATTTATATTTCTTTCTTTATAGAATCTAAAATAACCTATTAGTATAATAAATATAATTTCTTTAAGATAACTAAATATACTATTCTTAAGATTATATAGAATAAAACTTAAAATATTTACTTATTAAAGTTAATTTATACCCTAGCTATTTTAGTAATACAAATCTCCTAATTAGTATCTAAGTTAATACTTAGTTGGTATAACTATAGTAATATAATGAATATAAAAGTTTATTATCTTATAAACTCCTTACTAACTACTCTATAGTAATTATAACTACTATTAACCTAGATGGAATCAAAAGACCTATTATTTATTAGTATAAAAACTAAAAAAGTAGCTTATCTATTTATTTCTATACTTCTCTAGCTTCATCTATTACTATAATATTATTATTAGTAGTTACATTAACTTATCTCCTAAAGAATCCTTTCTAAGAAATAAGGTTCTTTCTTTATGATTTATAATCCTTTTATCTAATTATAAAACCTAAATATAAATTTTAGAAACTACTAATAAATAAGTGAGTTATTATCTATATTCTATAGTAAAATAATCCTTAATACTACAAGATATATAAATACTAGTTTATATATATATCAAGAAAACTATAAAATCTACTAATTAAGTTTTATATATATTTATAGGAAAGATTAACTAAAGCTTACTAGTTATAGTATTTTACCTGTTTAATCCTTTATAGTAGGGAAAATAGTAGTATTATAGTATTATACTAGTATTAGGGTGACCTAGGTTACTCCTATACTTATTATTTATATATTTCTATTCTAATTAACTATTAGCTCTAGCTAAAATAAAAGCTATAACTAGGTATAGTTTTACGATTATATATTAAAAATCCTAAAATCTATTATAATTATATAGTAATATTAAATAGTAATATAATAGTTTATCCAACTAATATTATAATTAATAGTAGTTATCTCAATATAATAGGAGGAAACTAGTTTGAAGTAATTTAGCTAGATATCCCCTACCTAGAAATACTCTTTAATTTAATTTATAGCTAATTTAAACTTAATGAAGAATTTAGTAAATATTTATTCAAGGTTTCAATAGAAATAGTAAATCTTCTCGAAGACCTAAATATTATCATAGGGGTTATTATAGTATCTAGTAAAGTACTAGAAGATTATACTAATATCTTAATTATACAATAATCTTTATCTTATAGAAAAATTACCAACCTATATCTAAACTTTAAGTAATAAGCTAATCTATAAAGATTACTAAAAATACTTAAGTCTCCGAATAAAAGCCTACTTAATTTCTAATTTATATTATATAGTTATTTATTATATAGGACAATAAAAAGTATTACTATTAAAAAAGTATTAATAAAGAATAGTTTCCTTCGTAGAAAAAGTACTTATAATATTCATAAAGCTATATTATAATCCTATTAAAACTATATAAAATATTAGAGGCTAGCTACGAGAGATGCTTTAGTGGTGTTTTAATAGTATTATAATAAACTTAAAAAGTTTATATTTAAGGTGAAAACGTTTTACTAGACTATGGGAGTAGTAGTTATATAGGGCTTTAATAGTGGTATCCTATATAAATCTTAAAGCTTAGGTCTATGATATACCCCCTATTACTCCTCTACCCTATTACTATAGTAATATGTAATATTAATAGCTTTATAATATATATGTAGCCTCTGACTACCTAAGCTAGCCTAACTAATAAGAAAAATCCGTCTAAAATACCTCTTTTACGTACTACTAATATTAGATAGTCTTACTAATAAGAAAATTCAAGTATTATTAATATTGAATAGTCCTATTAATAGGGAAATTTATATTATATTTACTTTAAGTAATCTTATGCTATATTTCCCCCTCTATTAATCTATAAAAAACCTTTTTCCCCTTTTTCTATATAATTTTACTTTCTTTTCTCTAGACTTACGTAACTTCCTATTTCACGCCTACTATAATACTACTATTTCACTACTTTTCTGCCCTCCTTTCCCTTCCTATATTTTATTTATTACTACATTAACTACTACTACTACTAATTCTAGATTTTCTAATAAGAATTCCTCTTATTATTATACCCCTTCTAAACCTATTACTTATACTTATAGTAATTATATTATTAAAGTTAATTCTAATAATAATAAGAACTAGCCTCTTAATATAGTTATCTATACTTGCTTTAATTACTATTCTGAGTAGTATAGGACTAGTATTACTTAACTTTATGTATTAAGTAATAGCTAATTGTATTATAAATATTTAAAATTAAAAAGTAAGTATAAGTAAAGCTTTTATTTCTTTACTTCTAGCCTTAAATTATATATTACTAGCTACTAAGTTAATTACCTAATTATGTTTAGTAAATATGATATTATCCTTATAATTACTATAATTCAAGAGAAAAGTAATACTAAAAACTATTATATTACTATCTTTTCACTAGAGGTTTCCGCTATAGTCTAATACTATAATAACTACTTCTATTATATTCAATAAGTAGGTTTTATTTATATTACTACTATACTTACTATTCCTTCTTCCTATACTAAAGATATTCCTACTTTTACCTTTACTTTTACCCCTAAATAAGTTATTACTAGCTTTAGTAATATTATATAGATAATAATGAGTCTCTCTTTTTCTTTTTTTTACTTTTATTATACTAGCTTCTTCATAATAAAATACTATAATATATTCTCATAGTTATATTATACCTTACTAATTCTATAGCTATATCTTTAGTTTTGATAATACTAGTTTAGTTACTTACTATTACTATATAATCACCACCTTTCTCAAGTACTAATAATATTTTACCTATAAATAAATACTACTTATTACTATCCCTAATAATAAAGAAGAAAAAGAAAAAGAAGATAAAAAGAATGAAGAGTTCTATAGCTATAAAGAAATATAGGATAATAATAATCTTTTTGTTTAATTTATTTGTTTAGTATTGTAGGGGTAAGTGTAGTGGCTAGTTATATATACTTCTTAAAAGCTATTATATTACTTTATTTGTAATTTATATAATTTTTCGCTATTAATAAATTAATATTAAGGTATTATTTTCTCTAATATCTTTATCCTATAATCTAAATTATAAAATAGTTTTATGATTAGTAAAGTTTTCTAAGAATTTCTATATTAAAGTATTTTAACCTTTCTATTTAACTAATATATTATAGTTATATCTTTACTTTGATGTATTCTTTATTATAAGTATTTCTTCAATATTATACTTTTCCTAGGTTTTATTATTTTCCTTAATAAAGATTAAAAAAAGATTAGGATATATATTTATATATTATTAAAATAGTAATAAACTATTATTCTTCGCTGCTCTAGTAGCGGCGTCGGCTAACCCCGGCGTATGATAGTGGGAGGGGTTGATGGCTTGCTCTCTACTGTGACTATTAGTGGATATGTTGCCCCCTGAAATATAATTTCAGTTTTCCTACCCCCCCCTTACTAACTACTATAGCTAGCCCCTAGTTAATCCGGGGCTAAACCCCTTATAGCTATAATTAGTATACTTACTTTACGTTAACCTTTTTAATAATAAATAACTAATAACTCCTTCCGCGATAACCTTACACCCTCATACCTTTACACCTTTACACCCTTATAGCTATATATAATTTAAATATCTCGAGATATTTAATTACTACTAACTATAAGTACTCTATTCGAATTACAACCTCAATATCC